>RQIL01016054.1:0-10677 GCA_003951145.1 Jimgerdemannia lactiflua | reverse complement strand
CAAGCTAAAGGACCACTCCTCTATCCTCTTCATATTTCTCAAAGTCTTGTTTTGCATTACTAATTTTTTCTCCAGCACTACTATACTGTCTTCTTTCTCCTTCAGTCTCTCAAGCCAAGCAACTGTTCTGCTAAACTTATCTACCATTATTATTGCCCTTATATCTTTACCTACAATCTCATTTTGCAGGGCTAGCTCACTTTGAAATCTGGTGACTATTCTATATATATATTTTTCAGCATTTGAAGTTATTGTGAAGAAGTGATGGAGACTGTATGACGAAGATTATAATAGATGCTGTAAAAAAAAACCCCCTCACATTGCACTCTACAACAACAACACACCTATGTCACTCTCCTAATTCCCAAGATGCCCATAAATCCGAGCTTGAAGAATGCACCTCATATGTGACAGCCATGGAGCAAGAGGTTCTAGATTCTGGGAAATAACATCACTGGGATGCTGGCCAACTCCCTTCTCATGACCTCCATTGCAGACAAGGATGAGATCCTATATCTGCCACTTCTGCCTTTCCCAGGCTAGGATAAAGCACTGTGTATGCACTGTATACTGTAACATACCTGGCTAAATGGAGGCAAATTACAAGGTTGGGCAGCTGTGTAGATCAGCTTGAGCCCCCAGTTACTTTGTTAAAAAGCAACAAAATGTTCAGATTTATAGGTCTAGTTCTGGTGTTTAGTGGAATAATATTCAACAGCTGGAGACTTCTGCATGCGATTTCCTAATTTGGCAGTATTCTTGGGTTGGCAGATAATTCGTATGATGGTCTTCTGTGAGTGGGTTTCCTTCTTGAGCGGCGGGTAAATTCGTGCGACCTGGCGACTCGGGCGATTTTGTGGACGGCGAATTTTCCTTAAAAGAGGACTCTCTGGGAATCCGTGATCAGTTTCCTTAAGAGTGCAGGTTCTGGATACAGGTTGCTGGTGTGACGGCGATCAACGGGTTCTTATTCTGGCGGACGAGCGGTATGGATGAACTATGCGGATTCTTCAATCGATGCGGTTAAGCGGACGATGCGGCTAAGCGGGCGATGCGGGTTGATCGGTGATTATATGGCGGATCGGCGGACAAAAATGTTGCAGTCTTTTCTCTTGAAAATGGCGGCTTTTTCCTGGCTGTGGACTTGAATGATGCAAACTGATCGGCGGTATATATATACGTGGCGGATCGGCGAATAGAAACTTGGCGGACTTAAATGCGGCAGTTCTTCACTCTAACTTGGCGGCAAAACTTCAGGCTTATCTGGCAAGCGAACCAAAAAGGCAGACTTAAATTGGCGGATTTCTCTTCAGGCTTATCTGGCAAGCGAACCAAAAAGGCGGACTTAAATTGGCGGATTTCTCTTCAGCTTATCTGGCAAGCGAACCAAAAAGGTGGACTTAAACTGGTGGATTTCTCTTCAGGCTTATCTGGCAAGCGAACCAAAAAGGCGGACTTAAACTGGCGGATTTCTCTTCAGGCTTATCTGGCAAGCGAACCAATCTTTTCTATCAGAAAGTGGACCAGAGTGGAAATGAAGAAAGCTCACAATATCCTTTTAACAGTGGCTCATCAGCAGGCATATCTCCTAAGTGTTGCAATCCAATCTTAGGGACAAGAGGCTTTTGGTAGGCATTTCTCCTCAGTGTGTTTGGCAGGCAGACTTGTCTTTTGCTTTGGATTCAATTTCAGACTGAGGTTTATTCACTCTTGTCTCTGGGGTATTTTATATATTGTGGTTGCTATCTGATTGCTATCTGACTATTTACAGAGTGCTATTTATGGTGGGCTTGGACCTTGAGGGTCCACTAGACCTTGGGGGTCCACTGGACCTTGGGGGTCCACTTGTCTTTCCTAATTTAGCTATCTGGGTTATTTATACAGTTTTCTACAGCAATGGTTGCTGTGCTGGCTACTATGCTATGCTAATGTTCATATCATCTTTGTTTGCATCATCTGGCTTATAATTCAGGTAGTACATTTTCTTGGCTCATCACATCAGCCCCCCACTAAAGGGTAGTCTGTCCCAGACTATCCTTTAGTCATCATTCCAGTATCAATAAGCATCCTCTGCATCTATGCCTGTACCATCATCTCCTTCTGTGTCCAGGCCAATGGTCCCTCCTTCAGTAAAAAGTCCTTTGAGGGCTAGTCCAGACCTTGAGGTCAATTGGATGTAGGTTTCTTTTGGTGGTTACATAGCAATACCAGTTCTGATGAGCTTGGTACTTTCTGGACCCATAATAGTATCATAAAGGCTGCTGAGATCATAGCCAACATCCTCTTGGTGTGGCTTTTTTGGTGGAATTGCATTGGGATAAAGCAGGGTGAACTGTGCAATATTCTTACCAAGTGTAGACTGTCCATGAACTGAGGCTCCTATAGCTTCAGATCTCCAACCTCTGATGTCTAGTTGTGGCCATCTTGCTCCAGTAGAGGGGTCTCAAAGATAATTGATTCCTCTTTTTCCAGTGAGATTCAGGGCTTCCATAAAATTGATAGCATCATCTATCTATCCTTGGTGAGTTGCATAGTGAATGAGGGCTAGAATATCTTCTTCTAGGTCATATATCTTGAGGGTCCTTCTTGTAGGCTTCTTCTTTTTCTCCTTTCAAATTTTTTCTCAGTCATCTCCTCTCTTGAGTGTATATATAATCACATCCTTGCTGAGATGGATCTTTTTGTGTTGACAAGGCCAGCATTTGGGGTACTTCTCATGATGACAGTATCCCATGGCTTGGAAGTGCTTCTTCCTTTCTTTGATTTCTCTTAGCTTTGGGAATCTGCATCCATTCACATCATACTTTGGTGGGAGAGTAGATAGGGGTTTTACTTCAGTCTGAGTGAAGATTTTACTCCATTTTTTCTTTTTGCAAGTATAGTGATGAATTCTTGAAATGAGGTTCCTTCTGCAATGATTTTCAGGGATTTTAGTTCACAGGGCTATCTGGCTTACTTATCCAATATATAGTATTGATAGCAGTAGTCTCTTAGTGAGTGGAAAATGACTTGATGGGGGTATCTGCCCATTCAGAAGGCTCTCTCTTGATGGGTTTCAGGCCTTGGAATGACTGGTTGTAAACTAGGTCCAGTTTCTTTCACTCTAGTGGGTATTGTCATCTTCTTCTTGTGGTGCCCAATTTGGATCATTCCATGAAACAATTGGAGAGAGCTCTTCATTTTCAGAAATGCCATCATCTTCTTCCTCTGGTGGTTGGTCCCAAATTGCTTGTACTTCTCTGCTTCAATTTCAGGATTTGGCATGACTTGTATATGGCTTTTTGGCTGGGTGTTGTGAAGACATCTCTTCTTTCTTCTCCTATAGTCAGGGCATGTAGTGCTAGGGCTTTTTCAAATTCCCACATGTCTGGATGAATGTTCCTTGCATTTTTGTCTTTAGAGACTTTTGGTGCATCCTCTGGCTTCTCCAGCAATAGCTCTGATTGCAATAGGGATAGTATCTTATGCTCACACATTATCTTCTAGTCTATCTTCTACCATGTTGATTTGGGGCCTCAGTCTGGGGTCATTGTCATTTTCAGAGTCCTCCTCTTCTTCTTCCTCTGTGGTGGATTCTTTGCTGATGGAATATTTTTCTTGAATAGTCACCTTTTTCTTCTTCTTTGATGGTTTGAAGCTAGTGACCTTGACTTGGTACTTCTTTCCTCTATAGTCGAATTTGAGTACTTGTTGACCAATATTGACATCTGCATTCATCTCCTTCATACAATTGGTACTAAGGATTATATCATAGGGGACAGCTTTGGTCACAACTGCCTTGGGGATGGTAAACTGGATGTATCCAAGAGTGATGATGATGTTTTGGACTTCTCCCAGGGGTTGAGTTCAGGCTCCATCTGCTACTATAATGCTGAGGCTAGAGGGTCCATCAATGGGCCATTGAATGTTGTCCAGGAATTTCTTGGCAATAATACATATAGCTGCTTCTGTATCAATGAGGATTTTCACCTTTTGGCCTCTGATTTCTTCAAACAGATAGGTCCTGATATGCCTTTCTGCAACTTGCACTGCTGGGGTTGCCAGTTCTTCTTGAGAGATGGGAAGTCTTACTGTGTAGGATTTGGTAGTTTGCAGCAATTTGTTTCTTACTGCAGCAGATATTAGTTGTAGGAACTGCAAAAGTGGAACTTCCATCTTGGCTTCTTGGATCTTCTTCCAAGCTTCATTATAGGAGTCCCAGGGCATGGTCTTTGGGATGTATTTCTTTTTGGACTTTGGGGCCTTGGTTTCCGATTCTGGTTCTTCTTCTATCTCTTTATCAGCAGATTGTGGCAAGGGGTCTTCTTTATTAACAGTAGCTCCAGAGATGAAGAGTGAAGGAGAACAGAGAGGTGTATCAATCTGATCTTCTTTATCTTCATCTTGAATAATTCTTCTACTTGCTCTTTTGGGTGGCTTTCCTACTACTCAGGGGCAGTCTACTGCTCTCTTCATTTTTTCTGCTAGATAGACTGTTTCTCTGTATTCAGCCTTTGTTGAGTACAAGTCTAAATCACTGTATTCCTCACTGTGGCTCTGCTTATAGTCTTCTACTGGGTGAGCTTCTGTCCTCTTGTTGTGGGTATCATTTTGGTTTGGTGGTTCAGAATTCCTTGAGCTGCTTTGGTTATTATATTCAGTGGCATAGTATTTTTGCTGTCCACACTTGAAGTACTGAACTTGTGTCCTATCTTTTGGAGGATAGTTTCAACTATCAGAGGATGGATAATTCCTCTGGTAATCTTGATTTTCATATAGAGGGTATTTTGGCTGGTAGTTCCAATTTTTGCATAGATAGCTTGACTGGAAATTCCGATTTTCATATGGGGGATATCTTGGCTAGTAGTCCTGGTTTTCATGTATAGTGAGCCTTTCAATTTGCCCAACCAGTCTGTCTACTTTTGAATTGAGGTCTTGAATCTCATTCTTGTCCTTCTGCCTCTTGTTTCTCCTTGAAGAATTCCTTGCAGGGTCTTGACCAAGAGGTCCTCCTTGTCTTCTTTCTGATTGTCAGTCCATGTAACATTTTAGCATAGTTTATTTCTTTTTCTTTGTCTTTCTAGTACTTTCCGTAACCTTCCAGTACCTTCCGAATGATTAGAAATCATCTCTTGGCACTAAGCCACAGCTAGAATATTCTTGTCACTTCCATTCCAGTCTTAGCTAGTCACAGAACTTCATAGAACATTGCGGATCTTTATTTGTCATCATTGCCGAGAACCTTCCTCTTGGCATTTCCATTGATTACTCAGATCCTTCCGGATCCTTCTTTCATATCTTGTATAAATATCCTCTCTGTTCTCTTGAATAAAGCTTAGAATACTTTCTCCCTGAACCCACAAGATCTTCCCGAACTCCTAGTAATTCTTTGAGCTACTTTGAACCTCTAGAATTTAGTTGCTTCCTCATTTAAGAAACCAGAACCATTACACTTGGTAGCAGCGGTTAAGTTACACCTTGCCTAACAAGAAACCTCAAGAAACCCCTCAAGAACTACTCGAACACTATGTTTATGGATACCAATAACTGGAGCAATACCCCTTACAACAACTACGTCCCACAGAACACACCCTACATTCAGCAAGAAGAAGAGGAGGAACAGCCAATTCCGACTCAGTCATCTGGAACTCTAGAAAGCTTGCTGCACACTGCACTGGCTCAAATTTTCCAACTTCAAGAACACCTAGACAAGAAGGAGGGTAAAGCTCCTGCATCTATATCTGCACCCACAATGGTATCTCTGACAGCAGTCACCATCAAGCCTCAGAAGCCTGACACCTTTGATGGCCAAAGAGGAGGACTGTCTACCGATGCTTGGCTTTTCCAATTGGAACAGTATGGAGAACTGACCAATTTGGATGAAGCAGTACTAGTCCAATTTGCCGCCACACTCCTCCAAGGGAATGCTGCAATCTGGTGGCGAAATCATATCCAGAATACAAGATTCTCTGGCCGAATCAAGGTCTGGGGTGAATTCTCAGATGCCATTCAAGGCCAATTCAAGCCTGTCAACAGCACCAAGGTTGCGCGAGACCACCTGGCGAATATCAAACAACTCAAGTCTGTGCAAGCATACAATGCACAATTCCTGTCAATTCTTTTAGAGCTACCTCATGTCACTGAAGATGAGAAGGTCGACAAGTACATCTGAGGTCTCAAAGGACAAACCCAAGTTCATGTTGAACTAGAAGAACTCAAAGACCTAGACACTACAATGAAAATTGCTGATAGGTTCGATATCATTACCTATGGCAACCGCTTTGAGCAGAAGAGACTGCCATTCAACAACAACCACAGAAGGGAGGAAACCAAAGTCAGAACTGTTGGACCTGCCCCAATGGATCTAGACACCATCGACAAGAACAAGAAGAACAAGCTTACACCTGAGGAAAAGGAGTGCCTCAAGAAGGCTGGAGCCTGCTTCTTTTGCCGACAGCCTGGCCACATTGCCACCAAATGTCCCAAGAAGACTACCGAATCCAAGAGGATCCTGGTCCTGTCCAAAGACACTCAAGGTCACCAAGTCAAACAAGAAGTTGTACTCAATTTCATGCGAGTCAATCCCAAGGCCCAGATTCCTCAAGCACAGTCAGAAGAAGCCATTGGTTTAGACCTTCAATCTGTCCAACAAGTCACTATTCCTGCCCATGAAAGAAGGCTCATTCCAACTGGTCTTGCAGTCGAAATACCCAAGGAACATTATGCAAGAATTGCACCAAGATCTGGCCTTAGTGTCAAGCACTCACTGGATGTTGGCGCTGGAGTCATTGATCCTGACTTCTGAGGAGAAATGCAAGTCCTACTAGTCAATCACAAGGACCAACCATACACTATCAATGAAGGTGACAGAATCACACAGCTTATCCTGGAGCAAGCCACTCTACCTGCTGTCAAGGAAGTCACTAAGTTATCTTCAACCAAGTGAGATCGGAAAGGCTTTGGCAGCACTGATCAAGTTGCTAACATAGTCGAGAACCAAGCCAACTCAATGCTCATCTTCAAAGGTCTAGTCAAGGGCCAAGAACTAGATGTTCTCATAGACAGCGGAGCTGTTGGAAATTTCATCAACAAGAGCCTCATCAACAAGCTCAAGATCCTCACCAAGCCAGCCAGCAAGAATGGTGAAGTTGTCACTGCTGATGGCACCACTCTGCCAATTGACTCAATTGCCACTAAACTTCCCCTCAAAATTCAGAAGTACTGGGAATGTTTAGATTTTGAAGTGGCACCTCTAGGAGATCATGACCTGATCTTAGGCAAACCCTGGCTTACATGATACAACCCACACATCGATTGGACCAAGAATGAAGTTACCCTGATTCAAGATGGAGTCAACATTACAATCAAGCCAGACAAGACTCAGACAAGAACCCCAATTGCCACTCTTTCGGCAATCCAGTTCAAGAAGGCCCTCAAGAAAGCTACCTATGCCTTTGTTGCACTAATCTGACCCAAGAAAGAAGACAAGAAGCTGTCAATTAGCAAAAGTGTCAAGCTACTGCTAAATAAGTACAAGGATGTCTTCCCAGACAAGCTACCTGGCCTACCACCTTCAAGGGACCATGACCATGAAATCAAGCTGGTACCAGATGCAGCCATCCCTAAGAAGAAGATGTACTGCATGTCACTACTTGAAATTGAAGCAGTCAAGAAGGAACTCAATGAACTCATCAAGCGAGGAGCCATTCAGCCAAGCAAGTCACTCTTTGGCTCCCCAGTCCTATTTGTCAAGAAGAAGGATGATACTCTGCGAATGTGCATAGACTACCGCACACTCAACAAGATTACTGTCAAGAATCATTACCCACTGCCTCTCATCGATCAAATCTTTGATGCTCTCAAGAATGCCAAGTATTTCACCAAGATTGACCTGATCTCTGAGTATCACCAAATTCGAATCAAGCCAGAAGACATACCCAAGACTGCCTTCATGATACCATTTGGTCTCTACGAATTTCTAGTCATGGCCTTTGGTCTCACCAATGCGCCAGTAACCTTTCAAGATCTCATGCAGACTATCTTCAAGGATCAACTCTATATCTTTGTACTCATGTACATTGATGACATCCTGATCTTCAGTGGCACTGAAGAAGAACATCTCAAATATCTTGAATAAGTCCTCAAGATTCTCCGCAAACACAAGCTTTATGCAAAGCTTAAGAAGTGTGAATTCTTCAAAGATCAAGTCGAATACCTTGGATACATTGTATCAGCCAAAGGAATTCAAGTAGACCTAAGGAAAATACAAGCCATTGAACAGTGGCCTGTACTAGCAAGTCTTACTGAACTTAGGTCCTTTCTTGGTCTGGCTGGATACTACCGCCAATTTGTCAAGAACTTCTCTGGTATAGCAGAATCTTTGACAAACCTCCTGCGAAAGCAACCCAACTCTGACCTCTATGTTCCCTATATCTGGGACACCTTCTGTCAACAAGCCTTTCAAGAACTTAAGAACCACCTGACCCATACATCTGTCCTTAGAAACATGGACCTGAACTTGAAGTTCACTGTCACTACTGATGCATCCAACTTCGCAATTGGTGCAGTCATCTTTCAAGATAAAGGACAAGAACACAGACCCATTGCATTCGAGTCAAGAAAACTGTCCCCTGCAGAACAAAAGCTAGCCACCCATGAAAAGGAACTCCTGGCAATCATTCATGCCCTCAAGACCTAGCGATACTACTTAGAAGGAGTTGAGTTCGACGTAATCACAGATCACAGGTCCCTTCAGTACATCAACACTCAACCAACTCTTTCCCGTCAACAAGCCAAGTAGAGTCAGTTACTTCAGACCTTTATACCGAACATCATCTACAAGCCTGGCAAAACCCTGGTTGTACCAGATGCACTCTCAAGAAGACCTGACCTTGCCGCCATTCTACAAGTCACCATGGCACCTGAATTTCTTAACCAGATCAAGACCGCATACGAACAAGACTCTCTGGTTCTACAAAAGGACACCAAGGAATTCAAAGAAAAGTACACCTTCAAGGACAACCTTGTGTACTATCAAGACAAGGTCTACATCCCAGCTAACCCTGAACTTCGGTATAAGATCCTTCATGAACATCATGACTCCCCACTAGCTGGTCACCTTGGAACTGAGAAGACCATCAAGAACATTCAACGAGACTACTACTGGCCCAACATGCTCAAGGAAATCAAGAAGTATGTTCAAAGCTGCGACCTGTATCAAAGGAACAAGTCAAGCAACCAAACACCTGCCAGTCTTCTACAACCACTGCCAATTCTGATCAAGAAGTTCGAGCAAGTCACAATGGACTTCATTGTACAACTCCCATGAACCAAATCAGGCTATGATGCCATCGTCATGTTTGTGGACCGCCTGACCAAGATCACAATTGCTGAACCAACCACAACCAATGCCACCACCCCTGAAATCGCTAGAATCTTCTTCAAGTCTATCTTCCATCAATATGGACTTCCTCGAGTAATTTTCAGTGACTGCGACCCCAAATTCACAAGTCACTTCTGGCAAGCACTCTTCAAGACTCTTGGAACCCAAATTACTATGTCCACTGCCTTTCACTCTCAAACTGATGGACAGACTGAGCAAATGAACAGAACACTTGAATAAATGCTCAGAAACTATGTGTCTTATGAGCAAGATGATTGGGACCACTATCTAACCTACACCGAGTTCGCCTACAACAATGCAGTCTAATCATCTACTGGTCTTTCCCCTTTTCAGTTACTACATGGCCAAAA
Source organism: Jimgerdemannia lactiflua (assembly GCA_003951145.1). Taxonomy (NCBI): domain Eukaryota; kingdom Fungi; phylum Mucoromycota; class Endogonomycetes; order Endogonales; family Endogonaceae; genus Jimgerdemannia; species Jimgerdemannia lactiflua. The sequence continues at coordinate 945 of RQIL01016054.1, read as the reverse complement.
TCCCGAGACCCCTGCAAGCCTAGTCTCATTCCAGCAATCCAGTCACATACAAGTCCCCACCGCCCAGAACCTTATTGATAAAATGGATTTCCTTCTCAAGATCATGACTGCGAATCTGCTAAAGGCTCAACAATATCAAGCTAAGTATGCAGACAAGAAATATCGTGATGTCACCTACACTATTGGAGATATGGTTCTACTCAAAGCCAACAACATCAAGGTTCAATCTCAAGTCAACCGCCAGTCAGTCAAATTCCAGCCCAAGTACCTTGGACCCTTCGAGATCACTGAGCAAGTCTCTACCTACTCCTACCATCTCAGTCTACCGACAACCATGTGTATATACCCAGTATTCTATGTGTCACAACTCAAGGCCTGGAACCAGTCACCCCCTTATCCTGGCCAAATTCCGACACCCTCAGCACTAGTTATGGTCGAAGACCACATCGAGTATGAAGTCGAGAAAATCTTAGACAAATGAGTCTGATACCATCGCACAGAATACCTTGTCAAGTGGATGGGCTACCCTAAATATGATACTACCTGGGAACCTTCCGCCAATCTCAAGAACTCCCAAGACCTCATTCAAGAGTTCGAGCAAAAAGAAACTCATTGACTGCCCGTGAGGTTCTCCTCTTGAATAGTAGATGACCTACTGTACTGATCAGGTACATTACGCATCAGGGCACTCTAAGGGATATAGCATCAGAAACAAGACCCACAGAAGAATTCTGTAAACCCTGCAACTAATGAGGTTCGAACCAGTTCTCATCCGATCAAGATGATACTTTGGTCCTCACCTTATACAAGGATGGCCAGTCCTTGCCAATGAGCCAATATATTTTATTTGTCTTTTCTTTTGGTTTTATTTTCTTGTGTTACCTTCCGAATTCAATGAGGACATTGATTCTTAAGGAGGAGGAGATGTAACATTTTAGCATAGTT
>RQIL01016043.1:0-10678 GCA_003951145.1 Jimgerdemannia lactiflua | reverse complement strand
AAAAAAAAAAAAAAAAAAAAAAAAAAAAAAGTGAGGGCTTCGGTGGTTAAACTATTGGCTTGCCAGCAGCAATAGATCAGCAATTTATGTCATTGGTTTGCCAGCAGTAAGGTATAGAGCTTTATGTTATATCATGAGGGTTAGGGTCTTGTGCCACTGATAAGAAATGTTTGGGAGTGACTATCTGTATATAGTTAAACTATAACACATGTATGTGGGGAATATTTGTAAGCAACAAGAAGGTACTGATCTGTACTTTAAAGAGTATAGTACTCTTTATTAGTAGCAAACAAATCATCTTGCTGGATTGTGACTTCATTATTCTGCTCTTTGAAAGAAGGAAGTGCTGGCCAAGAGGTGAGGGGGTAAAATAATGGCCAATCATCTTCAATAACATTCTCCAATCTTTAAATAGCTTTGATGCAGACAGAGGGCTGATAAACTCTCTATTGCTCTTCTTCTTCTTCCAAGAACTCATCAGTTTCAGTATCAGAGAAGGCTGCTTTGGGAGTAGGGTCTTGAAGTTCTTGAGCTCTGACTCTAAGACAGGGATTTCTTGAGATTCTTTTTGATTTGGCTCCCAAATAATATGGTGCAAAGTAAGACTAACAGAATGGTGGGTAGTTGGGATAGCTCCAGCAGGTACTTCAATGATAATGGGCAGTCCTTCAAATATCTCTATAAGACTTATGAGGTGATCTTAGTAATTGTCTCAGAAGGGTATAGTGTGGAAACCTGGCAAAGTGGGTTCAGTTTGTTAGCTTTCCATAGTGATATAGTTGCTTCCAATATAATCAGCTACTTCAGCTTCTACTCAATTGACTTCTTCAGTAGTAAGGTAGATAATATTCCTAGCAGTTACTCCTTGCAAGTGTGCTATGGCCCAAGGAACATGGTGGAAGATTTGGTGGATATGGAGGGCTCTCTTGATAAGCCAGCTAGTAGTTAATAGTTCAGCAGCTAGGTCTTCTTAGTTGTCTTCTTGAGTTTCATTACAGAGGTGGTGGCCAATTTCATAGTCATGCCAGAGGGTCATCTAATTGGTGGTATCCTTGAGCTGCTAGGTTATGATGTACTGGTAGTTGATAAAGTGCCTAAGGTCTTTGATATAGAAGTTCAGATGGTCCAAGGTATCTGGGCACCAGATAGCCTTCTTTATAGCATTAAAGATAATAGTCTTGAGACTTGGCAAAAGGAGTGACAGGCAGAAGGCATTGTATATAGAATACTTGTTTTTTGGTACCAGTTCTTAAGGCTGAGACTAGGTCCTTTAAATAACATAGTCTTCATTTTGGCTCAGATTATCATTGCTTCTTTTGGAGTGGTCACTTGATGGATTAGATTATTTATTTGATTATCATGCTATTATGTCATCTGATCTTAGCAGTCACTGGTATTCCATATTCTTATATAGTTGATTGTGCATGTCACATCTGCTCCTTGTAAAATTAGAGCTATCCTTGGCAGTAAAGATTACACAGAGGTCGTGGGGTCTTGAATTCTTCCAGAAAGAGTTTGTCAGCACATTGGTAGGGACTGGCCATCCTTGTATAGGGCAGAGGGCCTATTACTGAACTAACCATCTAGGAGGGGTTCGAACCCAGCTAGTAGCTTTATTTTGGTATTCTTCAGTTCACTATATGTCCTACTGGTTCCAGGGTCCCAAGGTAAACTTCTGATACTTAAGGCACTAGTTATTACTATATGTCATTGATAATTCAAGGAAGTCAATACAGGGATTGGGCAATATATTTTGTCTCTATCAGATAGTAAGGCCTGATATAGTTGCAGTATATCTTGGTCTTGAGTAAAACTCCATCCATGGTCTTAAGTTGATAGGTGTGGTTCATGAAGATTTAGTAAATGAGATGAGGTCCTTCTCATTTCGGTTCAAGCTTGGTACTCCAGTGTCCTTCTATGATAGTACAGTATATCAGAACTTGCTATTCAATAAGCAGGGGCTCCAAATTGGCCTTGCAGTCATAGTACTTCTTTTGTCATTTCTGGGATTGAGCAATGAATCCTTGTACTTGCTGTTGTACTTCTTATAACTAGGTGATTTCTTCTGTGACTCATTTTGTCAAATCTAGTTGGATTGGTTCCTCAGGGTCTTGAGCTTCTCAGCCATATACTAGATAGAAAGAGGTCTGCTGAGTAGTAGTGACCTTAGAGATATAGATGCTGAATAAGATTTTAGTTGATCTATGGTCCTACTGAGACCTCGCTTAATAGTCTGGTTCATTCATTCTATGAGTCCATTCACCTGAGGATAGTAAGCCATCATTAGTCATAGCTTGATCTTGAAGTTGTTTGCAAAGGTCTTTATGGCTTTATTGACAAATTTATAGTCTTGATCAGTGATGATTTCCTTGGAGACACTATGGTAGCTAAAGACTTTATCATACAGGATTCTGATAATTGTCTAGGCATTAGCAGTCTTGATGGCAAAGACTTCTGGCTATTTTGTCAGGTAGTCTTTGATGATGAGAATATAGCATCTTCCTTAGCTGGCTATTGGTAAGAGTTCAATGATGTCTATTCTCAGTCTTTGAAAGGCTCTGGCTGGTACTATGATTGACATTAATGGTGCTTTGTTGGTAAGTTTCTGTCAGTATCTTTGGCAGATATCAAATTGTTGAAAGTGTGTTAAAATTTGTTTTCTCATCTTGAGCCACTAGTATTACTTCTTGGTTCTTATAATAGTTGCTCCAATTCCTCGATATGTATTCTGGTTATGATTTGTTCTTAGGATTTTTGGTACTTCATCTTCTCTTGAGCCTTGGGTATATTGATCTCCTTCTACTCTCTAAAGTTTGCCATCACCTTCTTGAAATTTCTTAAGGTTCCTTTGGATGAACAGCTTATGGGTAGGCTAGATTCCTTTCTTGAAGCTTCTATAATACAGGCTCCAGGTGAGGGCAAGGCATAATTCTTGGTTTATTTGGGTGAGTAGAAAGCAGTCTTCTCCTGTGGGGGCTCCTTCCCTTCTTGTTGAGTCCAGGGGATTCTTAATAGAGTATCGACATTGGAGTTCTTGGTTCCTTTCTTGTAGATGATAGTGAACTGGTACTCTTGTAAGGACATGATCTATCTTGCAAATATGCCTGAGAGCTCTGGTTTCTTGAATAATCATTATAGAGCTTAATGGTCTGTAATTAGGACAAATCTCTTTCCTAAGAGATAGTGGCAGAAGTGGTCTACTGCCCATACTACTGCTAGGCATTCCAACTTAGTGGCTCTATTGTTCACCTGTGATTCATTTGTGGCCTTGCTAGCATATTTGACAACATACTCTCTCTTGTGGTCATCTTACTATAATAGAATTGACCCAAGTCCTAGAGCTGAGGCATCAGTTGCCAAGATGAAGAGCTTGTTGAAATCTGATCACACTAAGACAGGAGCTCTGGTGAGGGCCTTCTTGAGTAGGTCAAAAGACTTTTGCTGGTCTTCCTTTCAGTAGAATGGTTGGTCCTTCATAGAGATATCTTGGAGGGGGGCTGCCTTATCTGAGAATCTTGGAATAAATTACTGGTAGTAGGATGCTAATATGAGAAAAGATAGAGTCTCCTTTGCTGAGATAGGGGTTGGATAGTTCTTGACTTTCTCTATTTTGTAGAAATCAGCATACATACCTTGAGTTAAGACAATATATCCCAGATATTTGACTTGGTGTTTTCCAAAAAAGTACTTCTTGGTATTGAGTCTGAGTCCTAAGCTTCAAATAGTATTGAATACTTTGCAGAGGTCTTGCAAATACTGCTCAAATGTCTCAGAGTAGATAATTACATTATCTATATACACTAGTACACTTCTTCCAAGGTCCTGGTAGACATAATTCATTATTCATTGGAATGAGGCTGGTATATTACAGAGTTCAAATAGTATTTGAAGGTATTTGTATTGTCCTCACCTGGTAATAAAGACTGTCTTGCAGATGTCTTCTTTGACAATAGAGATTACTTGAAATCCTTAGAATTGGTCAGTAGTGGTCATGTACTTGGCTTTTCCAAGAGCATTGAGGAGGTTATCAATTCTTAGCAGTAGGTAGACATCTTCTATGGTGACCTTATTGAGTTTTCTAAAGTCCACAACTTGTCCCCATCCTCCTTTCTTTGGTACAATAATTTCTGGTAAAGCCCAGGGGCTTGATGAGGGTCTAATAGCTCTATTTTATGACATTTCATCTATGTATTATTGTTTGAATTTGATCAGGTGATGTGGTATTCAGTAGGGGTATTGTCAGATTGGTTTCACATCTCCAATATATATAGGGTGCTCTCTATATTGGTATAGTGAGAAGTTATTATATATAGTGGTAAATATATCCTTATATTCTTCTATCAACTCCTGTATCTATTGTTACTGGTCCTTGGTTAGAGTTGTCTTGATATCAATAGCTTTGATTATTGAATTTACTGAGTCTTCCTCTCTAGTACTATTAGTCTTACTGAAGAGAGCTTGCTGTTTCTCAAAACTCATAGACTTCTTTCTTGTAAGAGTCTATCAGTGGTTTGAAATATCTCAGTATTATTTCTTTGGAGATAGTTATCACCTTGAAGCCTATATTTCTGATAGAAATATAGATTGGTAACATCTAGTCATAAATTCATTCCTTGGACAAGAGCAGGTAATACTTTTCTTGAAGCTCTATTAATGGCTCAAATATCAGATTGTTGGCTTTCACTAGGAGGTGCATGTCAAGGCCTCTTTGCTGGTAAGGCTGAAGGATGATATCTTCTCTTGCTCAGATGGAGTGGCAGATATGGGGACTCATTTGTCTGACCTGGGCTACTTTTGCTACATAGACCTTGATGGATAGTGCCTGATAGTCCCTGTTGGTACTTCGAAAGTCTCCTTATCCTCTCTTGGTACTGTTCAGCTGCTCTATATCTTGAATAGTAGGCTGCGAAGTCTTGATGAAAAGGATCTGGCAGATGGCCTTCAAAGGGCTAAAGTATCAGTGATTCCTTCCATTATTGTGAATAATGACCTTCAGAGGACCTTGGTAGTCCTGATCAATAACTTCTTCTTTGACAGTGATTCCTTTAGCTGCTAAGGATGATCTTGATGCCAGTTGGTCATAAAGTCCTAGTGGTATAGTGAGTGCAATTTGAAGGTCAAAGGTCCTAGTGCTTCTGGGTTAGATTATTATCTGATAGGAGAGACAGAGGTCATATCTAACTGATCCTTCTATTTATATAAGAGGGGGCTGTACCCAGGGTGAGAGTAACTTGACTTGGACAACCAGCTGAGTCTTGAGGAATAGTGCTCCAGTAGTTGTAATTGCAGGTGAGAACTCCATTTATTCTGGCTTGAAGAATGGCCAATGTGCTCTTGTCTTTGGATTTCTTGTGTAGTTGAACTCAGTTCTTCCAAGGGGTCCAGAGCTTCTATAAGGATAAAGGCAAGATGGACTCTTTGTTCTCCTTAATGTGAGCAACAATACTAGTAGATGATGGCAAGAACTTCCAATAGTAGGTCCCAAATAGTAGTCTTGTTTTTAGCCTTTCAGTCTCCTTCATGATTAATCTTTTTACACTACCAACAGGCCTAGTGAATATGAGATTCTTGCAGAGTGGGGTCCTTGCTCTTGACTCAGCTTCTGTGGATATCCTCACTGAGGTGAATACTTCGATATTCACACTAGTAACAGGTAAAGGTCTTCCCACAATCACAGTGTCCTTTCTTGACAAAGCCTTCATTTTGCTCCTTGACTTTCTTGCTTGTAGGGTATCTCTTCTGGTACTTGTCATAGGTGGGCAGAGTGATCTGAAGGGCATAAGTAATGGTATAGGAACTGTTACTGTCTCTCTCAATTGTGAGAGTCTCTATGGGTTGGCAGGAGAGAATCTTTTGCTATTCTTGATAGGTCTTCTTGAAAGTCTTCAGGGTTGGGGACTGAGCTCAGCTGTAGACTGGTACTCATCTCTATTGATAATTACTGGCATTGGAACCTTCTTGAGATCCAGGACTCAGCAGGTGTTGCAGTCATCTCTTGATGAATAGAAGTAGTTGAAGTGCTCACATATATCTAGGTGGAAGGCTCACATAATTCAGTTTTCTATCAGTGGAGGTGGTGGTTGTATGAATAGTCCTGCAAACTTGAGTACTACTCTTTCATTGTTGGCTCTGTCAATACTTACTGCTAGATCTTCAATATCAATTACTCTGACAAAGGGTTCTTCTGGCTTGCTATCTTGATCTCTAGGGACATTAAAGTCACTTTCTAATTCTTGCAAGAAGTTTGCTTTACTCTTTATTCTTGGTAGTAGTGAGTATGTTGCTATGTCCTTGCCATTCTTTCTCAGTGGCCTGACTTGCTTTCCTTGATGATCCTCTTAACTCAATGAGTATCTTGTACTTCTGTCCATAAATGGTAAAGACTAGGAGTTGGCTTCTGATATCTACATTGGCTCCAACTCAGTGCATCCAATCCATTTTTAAGATTAGGTCATAGGAGGTTGCAGGAGTTATGATGGCTTGGGGTATATTGAGGCAGGCTTTTCCTACTTGAATGGGGATGTCTCATATGAGTCTAAGGGAGGTAGATGCTGATCCATCTACCATGATAACTCTTACTTTGGTTTCTTTGTCAATTCCCCAACTGATCCTCTCCAGCATTCTCTGGGTGATAATATAGACTGCTGCTCCAGTGTCAATAAGAATTTGGGCATTTTCTCTATGTACTTTTCTGCTTGTAAGTCTTGTGGATTGATGTTCTTGTTGTCAATTTTCTTGCACTATGTGGATGGTGCTGGACTCTTATATATATAGTCTTTGGACAGGAATTCTCTTGGTATCTTCTCTGTCTATCTTCAGGAATTTTCATCTTACTTCTGGGGTATTCTTGAGGACTTGCTCAATGGTAAGACCTGCATTCTGTTGATGGATCTGGTCTCAAAGAGAGGCTGCCACATGAGGTTAGCTACTCCTCTAGTGTCTGGGTCCTTGGAGGTGAGATCTCTCATTCCTGATTAGTGCTCCCAAATGAATTGAATCAATTTGAATTGAATCAAATTGAGGGTCAATTGAATCGAATCAAATTGGAGATTTTTCAATTCGAATTGAGTTCGAATCAAATCAAATTCGAATTGAATTGAGGTCTGATTTGAAACCTATTTTAGAAATGTAATAACTTGACAAATACACATTCAAATTTAATGATTTTTAGCTTTTTAGATTCTCCTATATAAGAGGAATCTAACAAGCTAAAGATCATTGAATTTGGATTTATATTTGTCGAGTTATTCAATTTCTAAAATAGAGTTCGAATCAGACTTCAAATCAAATTGGACCTCAATTTGAATTGATTCAAATCAAATTGGGCCTCAATTTGATTCGAAATTTTCGAATTAAATCGAATTTAGGTCCAATTTGATTCAATTTGATTTGTTGGGAGCACTAATCATTCCTTATCTCTTGTGGATAGTGGCAGAGAGTAAGGGACCAGGGCACTGAAGCTCAGATAATTGGTGGTGTAAGTGGGCTAATATAACTGATGATGGATTGGTCTGCCCCTTGTGGCTGTAAAGTAGTGAGATCCTATTCATCTTGCTGGAAGTCTGGGTTGCTGACTGTGTGATGATATAGGTTGAACTCATCTTCTGAGTTATAAGGATAGTAGTCCTTTTCTCCTTCAGATGTTTCAAAATATACTTAGTCTAGGGGAGTGGCTTGATTGATGACTATGGTGATGTAGTCACTCCTGTCTAAGTTCTTCTTATATATTTGAGTCTGGTACTTCTCAGGGGGGTCTTCTTCTAGGTCTTGGAGCTGAAGGGGTTCTGGTTGTCCTCTGAGTTGTCTTCTCTTCCTTGAGGTCAAGTCATAATCTGGGTTACTTCTTTCCTTAGATTCAGTTTTCTGGCTACTACTTTTGAACAGAGCTCTAGCTGCTGTCCTGATAATGGTGTGGGCCTTCTTTTCTACTGAAGAGGACTGTCTCTATACTTGTTGCTGGCTAGATTCTCCTGAGGTCTCCAATGTAGATAGCTACTGGGTTCTTGAGCTAAAAGGTCAAGTCTTTAAGAAAACTATTCTCAGTTGAGTCCTCAAAATGTGGCATATGATTTGTATAAATATGCTTTAAGTATGGCTCAATTGTGCCACTTGGTAAAGTGTATAGTATATATCTGAGTACATTTGTGGTGGATATGAAGTGGTAGTTATGTGATCAGATTGTTTGAAATATATATCAATGGCAGATTTTTGGGAGGTCAATAATGATGGCTTAATTATTCAGTGGATGATGAATAATGGCTCAATCGGGATATAAGGGCAGTGAATACTTAGGTCTTGGCTTGAATATGCAGATCAATTATCATGCATGATAGTTGGTTGAGCAGTTGGTAATTCTCTTTATGGTGCAGTGGGTAAAGAAAACAGAGGTCAATGTCTTGCTTATATGTCTGACTTGTTAACTTGAGGATGATGGGTCAGAATAGTGGTGGTTCTGGCTTTCCTGACAGTCTTGTATCCTATATGGTAGATATCCTTGAGTTTCTTGACTGGATCTCAGGGGACTCATGGTCTTGAATCTTGAATATAGTCTGAATATGCAGGTCTTGCAACTTGAATGTATAGTCTAAATGAGTAGTTGGTCCAAATGTATAGTTAATGAGATCTCAGTGATGGTCTTAAATTAAACAAAGTGGTTTCCTTTAACTTGGTTGTGGCTTCCTTAGCAGTAGCAATTAACTGACTAACTTGAAAATTCATGGTGATCTATAGTAATAATTTCCTAGCAGCAGTTGATTTCTATAACTTAGCAGTAGTCTTCTATATCATAACAGTGGCAAAACTTGAACAAGAGTTATCCTTAGCTCTTGGAGTCTTTTCCCAAAGTTCTTACACTTGACTTCTCATCTTTTAGAACTTAAGTTAATATTGCAAATCAATTGACTTAGTCTTAAATCTTAAGTATCCAGATGGTGATTTCCTTGGCAGTCTCCATACAATAATGATAGCAAAACTTGTACAAGAGTTATCCTTAGCTCTTAGAGTCTTTTCCCAAAGTTCTCAAAACTTAAGTTAGTCGCAAACTACTTTTCTGCAATCCAATTGACTGAGGTTTATTCACTCATTCTTTGGGGGTATTTTATTAGTTTGTTTTTATCGAATATTCAGTTGCTGGTTGCTATCTGGCTAACTATAGTATGGCTGCTAAGTTATGTAGCTAAGTAAGTATACTATTGGCTTGCTGGTGGCAAGGTGTAGTACTGTTTATGTTATCAGTAGTGACAGGTTACTTGCTGTGTAATTGGCTTATCAGTAGTGAGATAGTGTTTTAAGTTATGCTATACTATTGGTTTGCTGGCAGTGAGGTGTAGAGCTTTAAGTTATGTCATGAGGGTTAGGGTCTTGTGTTACTGACAAGAAATATTTGGGGGTGACTATCTGTATGCAGTTAAACTATAACACACTTGTATAGAGGGTATTTATAAGTAATAAGAAGGTGCTGATCTGTACTTTAAAAGGTATAGTACTCTTTATCAGTGGCAAACAAATCATCTTACTGGATTGTGACTTCATTATTCTACTCTTCAAAAAGAAGAAGTACTGGTCAAGAGGTGAGGGGGTAGAATAGTGGCCAATCATCTTCAACAACATTCTCCAATTCTTGAATGGCTTGGATGCAGACAGAGGACTGATAAACTCTCTATTGCTATTCTTTTTTTTCCAAGGACTTGTCAGTTTCAGTATCAGAGGGGACTGCTTCAGGAGCAGAGTCTTGAAGTTCTTGGGGCTCTTCCTCTAAGACAAGAACTTCTTGAGCTTCTTCTTAATTTGGCTCTCAAATGATATGGTGTGAAGTAAGACTAACAGAATAGTGGGTAATTGGGGTAGCTCCAGTAAGTGCTTCAATAGTAATGAGTGGTCCTTCAAATATCTTCATAAGGTTCATAAAGTGACCTTGGTGGTTATCTTAGAGGAGTGTAGTGTGGAAACCTAGGTAAAGTGGGTTCAGTTTGTTGGCTTCCCACAGCAATACAGTTGCTTCCAATATAATCAGCTACTTTGACTTCTACTGAAATTGACTTCAGTGGTAAGGTGGACAATATTCCTGGCAGTTACTCCTTGCAAGTATACTATAACTCAGGGAACATAGTGGAAGATTTGGTAGATACAAAGGGCTCTCTTGATAAGCTAGCTAGTAATTATCAATTTGGCAGCTAGGTCTTCTTAGTCATCTTTTTGAGTTTTATTGCAGAGGTAGTGGCCAATTTCATAGTCATACTAGAGAGTAATCTAATTGATGGTATCCTTAAGCTACTGGGTTATAATATACTAGTAGTTGATAAAGTATCTAAGATCTTCAGTATAGAAGTTCAGATAGTCTGAGATATCTAAGTGCCAGATAGTCTTCTTGATGGTGTCAAAGACAATGGTCTTGAGACTTGGCAAAGAGATAGAGCAGCAGGAGATCTGGTTGGAGTGGCAGGCAGGAGGTATTGTATATAGAATACTTGTTCTTTGGTGCCAGTTCTTGAGACTGAGGCTGGGTCCTTTAAATAATATGGTCTTTATTTTGGCTTAAATTATCATTACTCCTTTTGGAGTAGTTACTTGACAGATTAAGTTGTCTATTTGATTGTCATGCTATTATGTCATCTAATCTTAGTAGTCACTGATATTCTGTATTCTAATATAGTTGATTGTATACATTACAATATCTCTT
>RQIL01016032.1:0-10679 GCA_003951145.1 Jimgerdemannia lactiflua | reverse complement strand
AAAAATATTATATTGAATTTTTGGTCTAAATATTTGATTACTGGAAATATCTTTAAGTGTGAGAAGTATATAGGAGTAGAAGTGGAAGGGCCAGTGGGAGCCGAGGAAGAGGAAGGAATGGGAGCAAACCCAGAGCCAGAGTTGAAGGTAACAGAGTAGAAAAAAGGCAAGTAAAAAGGACTAACAAAAACTAAATTGAATTTGCATCAACCATTTATTGCTATGCAAATGCATGGTCCTTATATACAAAATACAACATCCCAAAAGGGAAGATGTACCACAACTCGGCATTAACCAAATTAGGAACCATATAACAGCCAGAGATAATCAGAGATAAGATCAAGTCAATTGGAGTTGTAGGATAAGAAGTGTAAACAAACAAACAAACAAATCCAAATTGAGAAAAGCATGAAATCAAATTGAGAAAAGCAAAAATCCAAATCAAGATTAAAAAACATCTGCAGACCCCAGAGAAGTGAGTGTGAGTGAGGGGTGAAGCTGAAGTGGAGTGAGCCACAGCAAGCCCAGAGCAAAGTGGAGGGGCCAAAGGCAGTGGAGGGGAGTGGAGTGAAGGCTGAGACCCCGGAGTGAGCACAAGACTACAGAGGGGACCAGGATGTTTTTTAATCCTCTTCAGAAGAACCAAAGGCACTAGAAGGTAATGAAAATGCAAAACAAGAGTGATGGATTAAAGAAGAATCATTGAGAAGACATGCCTTCACAATGAGAGGGCAATGGGGAAGGGAAGAAAGTCTATGGCAAGAAAGAGAAGAGCACAGGACAGAATTAGGGCATTGTGCAATCCAGTGAGCTTGATCAAATAGTACAACAAGAATCAGGGTGGAAATGAAGAGGGGTTACAGAGTGAGAAAGGAAGAAGAGAGGAAAGAGAGGGGGGATAAAGGAGAGAGAGAAGGAAAAAGCAAACAACAGACCATTCAATAGAAGCAAGCAGATCACAAATGATAGAAATAGGGTAGGTATGGCAGTAGACCAGGAAGTTGCCAACAACCCGAACAGCAGACACCCAGTGGAAGTGGAAGGGTCAGTGAGAGCCAAGAAAGAGAAAGAAATGGAAGCAAACCCAGAGCCAGTGTCAAAAGTAACAGAGCAGCGAGACATATAGAAAAAAGGCAAGTAAAAAGAACAAACAAAAACTGTATTGAATTTGCATCAACCATTTATTGCCACACAAACACACAGTCCTTATATACAAAATATGATGTCCCAAAAGAGAAGATGTACTACAACTTGGTGTTAACTGAATTAGGAACCACATGACAGCCAGAGATAATCAGAGGTAAGATCAAGTCAATCAGAGTTACAGAATAAGAAGTGTATACAAACAAATAAACAAATACAAATCCAGAAAAGTATTAAACCAAATCGAGAAAAGCATAAATCCAAATTGAGATTAAAAAATATCTGCAGACCCCGGAGGGGTGAGTGCAAATGAGGAGTGAAGCCAAATGGAGTAAGCTACAGCGAGCCTGGAGCAAAGCAGAGGGGCTGAAGGCAGCAGAGGGGAGTGGAGTGAAGGCTGAGACCCTGGAGTGAGTGTGAGACCCCAGAGGGGGCCAAGATATTTTTTAATCCTCTCTGGGAGAACCAGAGGTACCAGAAGGTGATGAAAATGCAAAATGAGAGTAATGGATTAAAGAAGAAACATTGGGAAGATGCACCTTTACAATGAGAGAGCAGTGAGGAAGGAAAGAAAGTCTATGGCAAGAAAGAGAAGAGTGCAGGACAGAATCAGGGCATTGTGTAACCCAGCGAGCTTGATCAAATGGTACAACAAGAATTAGGGGTAGGAAAGAAGAGAGATTATGAAGTGGGAAAGGGGGGAGGGAGGGAAGGGAGGGGGAATAAAGAGGAGAGAGAAGAGAAGAGTGAACAACAGACCATTAACAGAAGCAAGCAGATTGCGAATAATAAAAATAGGGTAAGCATGGTGGTGGACCAGGAAGTTGCCAAGAACCCAAACAGCTGACACCCAATCAGAATGATGGGAGCAGCAAAGTACAAGACACCTAACCTTACACCGAATATACTCCAAAAGGGTGTGACAAGGGTAATTGGAAAGATAGTCAGAGAACTATTAGGAATGGAGAAAGTGAGAATAAACAATAGTTTGAAAGAGAGAAAGGGAAATAGAAAGGTCCAAAAAGGGAATGCTATGAGACCCAACCACCCAATTGATAGTATGGTGGGGATAGATACCCAAAAAGACCCCAGGAATATCAATACCAGCAATAGTGAAGACAATGAAGTCATCAATGTACTGGTGAAAAAAGATATCCCTGGCTTGAAGGGCAGTGATAAGTCATGAAGAAGGATTACGAGTAGCACAGAGCTCATGAGCTAGACTAATGAGATTGGAAAGAGTAAGGGTGCAGTTCATTCCTATGAAAATACCAGAAATCTGGTGAAAAGAGCCAAGGGCCAACTCAAAATAATTTGAGTGGCAGATGAGAAGTGTGAGCTCAACAATCAAGTCCAACATAACTGGGGAATCCAGAGGGTAAACAATGGAACCAAGGTAGCAAAGGCAATCATCGATCTTATCAAAATGAATAGCAGTGTAGAAGGAGGAGAAATCACTAGAGGCCAGGTAAGAAAAATGAGCAACAGGCACAAAGACAGAACATAAAAGGGTGAGCTCCTGAGTATCCCGAAGAATGGTGTACTCAGGCCCAAGATGGTGTTGAAGAAGTGCTATCCAAGAGAGGAAAAAGTGAGAGAGCCATTTTGAAATCTTAGTAGTAGGTGAACAATAGGCAGTCATGATGGGACACTAAGCCAAAACAGGCTTGTGAACTTTGGGAAGAGTATAGAAAACCGGAAGATGAATATCCAGTAAGGACAAAGAGTTCTAAAAGAAGTTAAAAATGGGATTCATATGTGGAGAGTCTAACAGTGACCAAGTGTTAGCAAGGTTGACCCAAAGTAGAGTGAGAACCTCATCCAATCCAAGGGCACTAGGCTCGTAAGCCACAGCTCAGAGGAGGGCACTAAGGCCATCAAGGTAGAGCAACTTGAGAATAAGTGCAAAACCCTGATTCTTATCAGTGACTGTGAGCAAATGCCAAGGCAATTGCTTGACCGATTTATGGTATGCATAGCATGGTCCAAAACCAAGCCAGAGCAAGCACATCCTGGGATGGACAAAGTGCAAGCCATATTGAGGAATATACAGTTTGAAGAGACATTAGAAGGGGGGGTCCAATTGCTAGAAACAAAATAGCAAGAGGGCATCTCATTTTGACCATTGAAAAAAATAGCAAGATTAAGAGCTTGAAGAAAATGAGCAAGTAAATCAGGATCAGTGTGAGAGAATTGGGAGGGAGTCGCAGGAAAAACAAAGCAAGGATCCAGAGAGAGAGCAAAAACTTGAAGGGGAGAAAGGGGACAATTGTCTATAGAAAAAGGAGGGGACAAAAGAGCACCAGAAGAGGAATAAACCCAAAAATTTGAGACAAGCAACTGGGAGAGGCATAGAGGAGACAGCATGAGGAACCAATTGCAGGGCACTAGAAGTGATAACAGAATCTAAGAGAGAATGGGGACATCAGGGGAGAACCAGGCCAGGGGGAAGTTTAAGAGCAGGAGTACTTCCCCTTCCCTTTGGCTTTTTTTGAAGGAGACGATGTGGATGAGCATGAGCAAATCCCATCAGAATGCCAGACCTTGTGACTGCAGGCCTTGGTGCAGGCCTTGCACTCAGGAGTGTGAGGAGAGGAAGAGGAGGAGCTGGCAGAGGAGGCTGAAGGCAAGTGGGAGCCAGAGTGACCCCAAGACTGACCAGTTGGGGGAGCTGTAGGACGAGGAGCACCACTGTGGGGGCAGGTGGCCTTGGTAGGATGCCAGTAGGCATGGTGGAAGCAGCAGAAGCAGACAGCACAAGACCAGATACCAGCAGGACGAACACTGAGGGTATGATCATGTTTGGGGGCAGAGGAAGTCTTGGCAGCAGGTGAAGGTGACCAGAAAGAGGCTGACAAAGCCCTGTTAGGCTTGGCAGGGGTCTTGGCAGGAACCTTGGCAGTGGTGGCAGTGAAGGAGTAGACCTCAGTATGAGCAGTAGCATGGACTTTGGTCTGGATGGTCTTGGAGACTGAGACCATGGGAGTAGCAGAGAGGAAAGCAGTGGCAGTGGCCCAGGCAGAGGCAGCAGTATAAGCAGCTTCTTGTTCATGAGCATAAGCAATGAACAAAGTGCCAGTAAGAAGAAAACTTCAAACAGTATCAACATTGGCAGTGGCAGAAGGAATCTCAGCAATAGTGAACCCGCAGAAGGGAGCAGAGTCAGCAAGGTGGAAGGAAGTAAGGGCCATGAAGGCAACACAAGCTTTGTGGAAAGCAGTGGAGGCTGAGATGGCAGTAACAGCAGCAGCATCAGCAGTAGCAGTCTTGGTGGCAACAGCGGCAGCATGAACCTCCTCAGAGAAGGCTTGGCAGCAGTCCTCAGGAAGAACAGAAAACTTGATGGTGGGCAGAGCAATGGCATCAATGTTATGGTGGAGACAGACCTCCTTGGCCAAGAGGGCCAAAACAGAACAAAACTGGAAGAGGAGTAGATGGCCAGAGGGGCAAAGGTCTGATGGGAGAGAGAGAATGGCAGATGAGACAGGTCTCAAAGGAAATCATGGAGGAGACAAAGGCAGGAGAAGAAGCAGAAAGGAGAACCTCATTTATATTAGTGTTGACGATGTGGCAGGGGGGGCCCCAGGGGCAGGTGGTACAGTAGTGAAAGTGGAAGGGCCAGTGAGAGCTGAGGAAGAGGAAGGAATGGGAGTGAATCCAGAGCCAGCTTCAAAAGTAATGGAGCAGCAAGACATGTGGAAAAAAGGCAAGTAAAAAGAACAAATAAAAACTGTATTGAATTTCCATCAACTGTTTATTGCCATGCAAACATGTGGTCCTTATATATAAAATAAAATGTTCCAAAAGAGAAGATGTGCCACAACTCAGCATTAACCAAATTAGGAACCACATGACAGCTGGAGATAACCAGAGATAAGATTGAGCTAATCAGAGTTGCAGGATAAGAAGTATATACAAATAAACAAACAAATCCAAATCAAGAAAAGCATCAAACCAAATTGAGAAAAGCATAAATCCAAATCGAGATAAAAAAATATCTTGGCCCCCTCTGGGGTCTTGTGCTCACTCCAGGGTCTCAGCCTTCACTTATCTCTCCTCTGCTGCTTTCGGCCCCTCCACTTCACTCTGGGCTCACTGCAGCTTGCTCTGTTTTGGCTTCATCCCTCATTCATACTCACCCCTCTGGGGTCTGTAGATATTTTTTAATCTCGATTTGGATTTATGCTTTTCTCAATTTGGTTTGATGCTTTTCTCAATTTGGATTTGTTTTTTTATTTGTATACACTTCTTATCCTGCAACTCCAATTGGCTCGATCTTATCTCTGGTTATCTTTGGCTATCATGTAGTTCCTAATTCAGCTAATGCCAAGTTGTGGCATATCTTCTCTTTTGGGATGTCGTATTTTGTACATAAGGACTGCACATTTGCATGGTAATAAATGGTTGATGCAAATTCAATACAGTTTTTGTTCATTCTTTTTACTTGCCTTTTTTTTACATGTCTTGCCATTCCATTACTTTTGATACTGGCTCTGGGTTCGCTCTTATTCCTTCCTCTTCCTTGGCTCCCACTGGTCCATGGCAATACCAGAAATCTAGTGAAAAGAGCCAAGGACTGACTCAAAATAGTTCAAGTGGCAGATGAGAAATATAAGTTCAACAATTGAGTCCAAGGTAACTGGGGAATCCAAAGGGTAAACAATGGAACCAGGTAGCAAAGGCAGTCATTGATCTCATCAAAACAAATAGTAGTATAGAAGAAGAAGAAATCATTAGAGGCCAGGAAAGAAAAACGAGTAATAGACACAAAGATAGAACACAAAAGGGCGAGCTCCTGAGTATCCTGAAGAATGGTGTACTCAGGCCCAAGATGGTGTTGAAGAAGTGCTATCCAAGAGAGGAAAAAGTGGGAAAGCCATTTCAAAATCTCATTGGTAGGCGAACAAAAAGCAGCTGTGATGGGATGCCAAGCCAAAACAGGCTTGTGAACTTTGAGAAGAGTATAGAAGACCAGGAGATGAACATCTGGCAAGGACAAAGAGTCCTGAAAGAATTTAAAAATGAGATTTGCATGTGAAGAGTCCGACAGCAACTGAGCATTAGTAAGGTTAACCTGAAGTAGAGTGAGAACCTCATCCAATCCAAGGGCACTAGGCTCATAAGCCATGGCTTGGAGGAGGGCACTAAGGCCATCAAGGTAGAGCAACTTAGGAATAAGTGCAAAACTCGAATTCTTATCAGTGACTGTGAGCAGATGCCAAGGCAATTGCTTGACCAATTTAAGCATGGTATGCACAGCATGGTCTGAAACCAAGCAAGAGTGAGCACATCCAGGGACAGACAGAGTGCAAGCCATGTCAAGGAATACATAGTTTGAAGAGACATTGGGAGGGGGGGTCCAATCACTAAGAATGAAATAGCAAGAGGGCATCTCATCTTGACCAGTAAAATAAATAGCAAGGTCAAGAGCACAGTGAAAATGTGCAAGCCGATCAGGATTGGTATGAGAAAATTGAGAGGGAGTCATAGGAAAAACAAAGAGAGGACCCAGAGAAAGAGCAAAAACTTGAAGGGGAGAAATGGGCATAAGGAACCAATCGCAGGGCACCAGAAGTGATGATGGAATCCAAGAGAAGATGAAGACACCAGGGGAGAACCAGACTGGTGGGAAGTTTAAGAGCAGGAGTGCTTCCCCTTCCCTTTGGCTTTTTTTGAAGGAGGCGATGTGGACGAGCACAAACAGACTCCATCAGAATACCAGACCTTATTGTTGCAGGCCTTAGTACAGGTCTTGCATTCGAGAGCATGAGGAGAGAAAGAGGAGGACCTAGCGGAGGAAGCAGAGGGGGAGCAAGAATGAGAGCAACCCCGAGATTGACCAATAGGGGGGGCCACAGGGCGAGGAGCACTACCATGGGGGCAGGTAGCCTTGGCAGAATGCCAGTAGGTACAGTGAAGGCGGCCAGAGCAGACAGCACAGGACCAGGTACCAGCGAGACAAATACTGAGGGTACAACTCTGCTTGGGGGTGGGGAAAGTCTTGGCAGCAGACAAGAGTGACTGGGAAGAGGATGACAAAGCCTAATTGGGCTTGGTAGAGGACTTAGTGGGAGCTTTGACAGCAGCAGCAGCAAAGGAACAGACCTCAGTGCAAGCAGTGGCATGAGCTTTGGCCTGGATGACCTCAGAGACAGAGACCTCAGGAGTAGTGGAGAGGGGAGTGGTGGCAGTGGCCCAAGCAGAGGCAGCAGTGTGAGCAGCTCCCTGCTTATGAATACAAGTAATGAAAGAAGTGCTGGCCAGAAGAAAACATTGAATGGTATCAACATCCATGACAGCAGAGGGAATCTCAGTGATAGTGAACCCACAGAAGAGAGCAGAGTCGGTGAGGTGGGAGGAAGCAAGGGCCACAAAGACAGTGCAAGCTTTGTGGAAGGAAGTGGAGGCCAAGGTGGCAGTGGCAGCAGCATCAGCAGTGGCAGTTTTGGTGGTGACAGAAGCAGCACGAACCTCCTTGGAGAAGGCTTGGTAGTAGTCCTCAGAGAGGACAGAAAACTTGATAGCAGGTGGAGCAACAGTATCAATATCATGGTGGAGATGGGCCTTCTTGGCCAAGAGGGCCAAAACAGAATGGAATTGAGAGAGGAGTGGACAGCCAGAGGGGCAAAGGTCCAGAGGAAGGGAGAGGACAGCAGATGAGACATAAGTCTCGAAGGAGACTATGGAGGGGACAAAGGTGGGAGAAGAAGCAGGAGGGGGAACCTTATTCATATTGGCATTGACGATGTTGGCAGGGGGGGCCCCAGGGGCAGGTGGTACAGCAGTGGAAGTGGAAGGGCCAGCAGGAGCCGAGGAAGAAGAAGGAATGGGAGCAAACCCAGTGCCAGAGTTGAAGGTGATGAAGTAACAAACCATGTGAAAAAAAAGTGAGTAAAAAGGACTAACAAAAACTGTATTGAATTTGCATCAATTGTTTATTGCCATGCAAATGTGTGGTCCTTATATACAAAATACAATGTCCCAAAAAGAAAGATGTGCTACAACTCGGCATTAACTGAATTAGGAACCACATGACAGCCAGAGATAACTGGAGATAAGATCGAGCTAATCAGAGTTGCAAGATAAGAAGTGTACATAAACAACAAATAAATCCAAATTGAGAAAAGCATGAAACCAAATCGAGAAAAGTAAAAATCCAAATCAAGATTAAAAAACATCTGCAGACCCCAGAGGGGTGAGTACAAGTGAGGGGTGAAGCCAAAATGGAGCAAGCCCAGAGCGAAGTGGAGGGGCCAAAGGCAGTGGAGGGGAGCGGAGTGAAGGCTGAGACCCCGGATCAAGTGCAAGACCCCAGAGGGGGCCAGGATGTTTTTTAATCTCGATTTGAATTTTTGATTTTCTTGATTTGGTTTTGTGCTTTTCTCAATTTGGATTTGTTTGTTTGTTTGTGTACACTTCTTATCCTGCAACTCTGATTGGCTTAATCTTATCTCTAGTTTTCTCTGGCTGTCATATAGTTCCTAATTCAGTTAATGCCAAGTTGTGGTGCATCTTCTCTTTGAGATATTGTATTTTATATATAAGGACCATGTGTTTGTATAGCAATAAATAGTTGATACAAATTCAATACAGTTTTTGTTAGTCCTTTTTACTCACCTTTTTTCGACATGGTTTGCCACTCCATCACCTTTGACTCTGGCTCTGGATTTACTCTCATTCCTTCTTCTTCCTCAGCTCCCACTAGTCCTTCCACTTCCACTGAGGAATAGTATAGACCCCAGAATACTGGCTGAGAGAGTGTGAGATTCTTAGTGAGTTTTGGGATATTATTGAAAGTAGGCTGAGGGGGAAAGATAGGGTACATAGGATCTATACTGAGATATATTGAAGTGGTGTATAATAGGAGGTATTAGCAATGAGTAACTCATATTAGAGTGAGTTCTTGCTATCTAAACAAATATAGTAAGCTATTGACAGATAGTATTTGAAGAGAGCTAGATGATAACTATGGAGAAAAAGGTAGTGAGATAAGAATGGCTAGTTGTGGATATTTTGTCTAGATGGTAGAGAGAGTGGGACCCCAGTAGAGGGCAAAGACAGAGGTTAATAAAAACTATTTGTAAGAAGAGTGAGAAGAGGATGAAGATGAATAGAACTGAGGTAGTATTTGATAGAGTAGATATAGAGAAGCAGATAATTGTTGAGGGTGTGGGAGGTATACTGAGGAGCTGGGGAGGGTGATACATCTCTCTGGCTGGTAGGGTAAATATTTTGAATATTTACTGGATACTGAAGCTGTGGTATTTGGCATACCATCTGGACTTTCCAGCCTGAGTGGTCAAGAGGCTGCTCAAACAGACAAGAGAGTGGATCTGGGCTGGCTGCTGAAGTCAGATTAAGTGAGAAGTCTTGGCAATACTGGTGGAGAGGGGGGGCCTGGGACTGGTGGACTTCCTGAAGCATCTGCACTGTTTATGGGCCTGGTGGTTGAAGAGAGCAGTGATGCTAAAAGGGGGTGGATGGGTCCCACTGATACAGAAGGTGTGGGAGGCAAGGTTTGCCCCATGGGGGTCATCTGGGGACCTTATAACATTGGTAGAGGGGGGAGGAAGTAGAAGACTCCAGTATAGAGGGTTCTGGTGGAGGGTGGCTGAGGGAGTATATAGAATTGGTGTTAGGTGGGAGAGCTGTGCTGTGGTGGAGCAGCAGGGGGGAGGAGAGTGGCAGTGGCATAGACTGCTGCTGGGTGAAGTGCTGGTAATGAACTTTGATTTAGGGAATGGGGTGAAAAGTCAGGGAGATACAGGGCAGGACCTATGGCTGGAGGGGTGGCAGCGAGTGGGGATCAGAGAAGAGTGGGACTGGAGAGGACTGTGGACCTGGGGTAAGGAGATAAAGAAGTGGCTACCACCCAGGTTCTGGGTAGTGTAGTGGAGGGTGCTAAGGTGGAATGTGATGTTGAACTTCAGGTCAGAGCATCTGGTCCCTGGGGGGGTGCTCGAGTATGAGGAGTGTTGAGGAGTAGGGTAGGAGGGAGGGGTGGTGCAGACCCCAGAACACTGGCTTGGAGAGTGTGAGGTGCTGGATGGGTTTTGGGAGGCAGTCAGGAGTAGGTTGGGTGGGTGCTACAGAAGTCAGGGGAATGGTTGCTGGGAGATATTAAAGAAAAGAATGCTGAGGGGGATTGGTAATGAATAGCTCATGCTGGGGTGGGCATTGGTGATATGGGTAGGGCTTATGGGCCACTGGCAGGCAGTGTTTGAGGAGGGCAGGCAGATGTCAAAGGAGGAGAAGATGGCAAGATGGGAGGGTCTGCTAGTTGACTTGATGTCAGGATGGCAGAAAGGATAGGGCCCACAGAGGGGTCACTATTGGAAATTAATGGAGGTAATATATAATAGAAGTGAGGGAAGGATATAAGTTGAGGGTGGGAAAGTGGTTTTTGTGAGGGTAGGGGTAGGAGAGAGGGAGTTGGTAGGAGTGGGTTAGGTCAGGGTTGGAAAGAGACTACCAGTGTAGTATGAGGACACATTTGATATTATAGATAGTTAATAAATGAGGCTGCAGCCTATAGA
>RQIL01016021.1:0-10681 GCA_003951145.1 Jimgerdemannia lactiflua | reverse complement strand
GCATATTTATAGATATAATATATTCTAAGTATTATCAAAAATATATTTTTAATAATATAATGTGCCTGGCTCAATAGAGGCAAATTACAAGGTTGGGCAGCTGTGTAGATTGGCTTGAGCTCTCAGTTACTTTGTCAAAAAGCAACAAAATATTGAGATATTATATAGGTCTGGTATTAGTATTAGTGTTTATTGGTATAATATTCAAGCTGAAGAATTCTGTGTACAATTTTCTAATTTGGCAGTGTTCTTGGGTTGTGCATGCGAATAGATTTCCTTCTTAAGCAATGATCAGTGGATAATTTCATATGACCTGAGTGGTCGGATTTCTCGAATTTGGGGATTTTCTTAAATGAGCAGGCTCTCTGGGAACCAGTGATCAGTTATTCCTTTAAGGGTATGGGTTGCTAGTATAATAGTGATTGGGTTTCCTTAATTAATGCAGATTTCTTAAAGTGATGTAGATTTGAGTGATGTGGATGAATAATGTGGATCAGTGAAATGTGGCAGATCAGCAGACAAAATGTTGAATGATGTGGGTGAATGATGTGAATGATCAATACAGACAGTCAATGTAGATAGTTGAGATAAATAGTCAATGCAGCTTTTTCCTTTAGTGGTAGATTACTTGGATGATATAGGCAGAATGAGGTGGATCAGTAGTATATGGCAGATCAGTGGATGATGTAGAATGATGTGGATTACTTGGACAAATGCAGATCAGCAGAATGCAGTAGATTGGTAGACAAAAACATGGACTTTCTTGGACTTTGGCTGGCAAAGTTACATCATGACTGCTTTGTTTGCATGAATGGATTCACTGTGAAGGTGCATTGGGACTGGCTTTGAGAGATAGATTTTAGGCTTCAAAGTTACATCAGAAGACTGGCTTTGAGAGGTGGACTCAAACTGACAGATTTCTTCAGACTTATCTGGCAAGTGAACCAAAAAGGGCAGACTTCTTTGTATCGGAAAGTGGACCAGAGTGGAAATGAGATACCAAGCTCACAATCTCCTAGAAGAGGCTCTAGAGTGGATGTTTCTCCTAAGTGTTGCAATCCAATCTTTAGAATTAAGTGGCTTTTTGCAGGCATATTCTTCAAAGTGTTATAGACAGACTTGTCTTTTGCTTTGGATTCAATTTTGGACTGAGGTTTATTCAGTCTTGTCTCTGGGATATTTTATACATTGTGGTTGCTATCTGGTTGCTATCTGGCTAATTATAGATTGCTATTTATGGTGTGTTTGGGTGGATAGCCACTGTCCAGCAGACAGCCACTGTCCACATTATTCTCTTCTTTGGTTATCTGGTTATTTATATAGTTTTCCACAGCAATGGTTGCTGTGCTGGTTACTATACTAAGTGTTCATGTCTTCTGGTTTGTTCGTGTTATCTGGCTAATTATGAGGGATTTGTGTCATTTGGCTAATTATGAGAGTGGTATATTTTTGTGGTCTGTCACATCAGCCCCAACTAAAGGATAGTCTGTCCCAGACTGTTCTTTAGTTATCATTCCAGTATACATAAGTATCTTCTGCATCTATACCTGTGCCATCATCTTCTGTGTCTGGGTCACTCTATTCTAGCTCTGGATTTTCTTCTTGTTCTTTGGGAAACAGAAAGTCTACTTGTTGAAGAGTACTCTGGAAGGTGGTCTCATTCATCTGGTGGATATCATTGAGATAGAAGTGGGACTGTACTGGGGCTCCAACATTTCATTTGTATAGGGTATAGATTCATTTGGCAGTTCTTGCTTCTCAGCAGGTTATGCTAGCTGGTCCTCCAATATATAGCTGTTTTTGTAACAGTTGTCCGATATTGTAGAAGGCTTAAAGGTAGTGAATCTGAAGCAATCTCTGAGCAATGGCAAGATTCTCTTAATGCTTCTGGATCAATTGTATTGGTATACTTTCAAGTTGGCAGAACTGGGATAGGGGAATTGGCAGGGCTTGGAAGGAGCTAAGGATGAGGGTTTGGAGGTATTGATCTATTCTCTAAGTCATAGTTTGTGCAGGTATATCTTGAGGCGATTGATGTGAACTGGAGTTCTCAAGACACATCCATCTATGCTTCTTATATAGATGCTGGTTCCTCTGATGTTGTGTACAAGGTATGGTCCTTTCCATTTTAGTTCCAGTTTAGTGGCAAAGTTTGTCTCAATCATACTTCTCTAAACTAGGACTTGATCTCCAATCTTGATCTTCTGATCCTTCTGCTTCTGGTCATAATACTTCTTTTGTCTTTCCTAAGCCTTGATAATCTGGTTTTGGGCATCTTTTTACAGCTGATCTCCTTTTTCAAGAAGCTTTCCAAGGTTCTCATGGTCAGCAGTTCTGGTCTTCTTGACAAACATCATTTCAAAGAGCTTTTGTTTGATTGAGGTAGCAGGAGCATTTCAGATTTCCCACAGGATTTTGGGTAAGCAGAGATCCCAATTGGTAGGATTAACCTTGGCAAGTCCTTTCTTGATGGTCTGGTTCATTCTTTCAGTCATTCCATTGATTTGTGGGTGATAGGAGGTGGTTCTTTTCAGGTGGATCCCATGAATTTGTGTATAACTCAAGATTATATTGTTTACAAATTCAGTTCCTTAGTCAGAGATAAGTTCTTCAAGGGGTCCATATCAGTGGGTGAGGTCATAAAGGTGTCCAACAATAGTTAAGGTATCTGCAATCTCTATAGAGTATGCTTCAGGCCATTTGGTCAGATGTTCAACAAATACTAGAATATATCTGTTTCATTTTGGTGTTACTGGCAGGGGTCCAATTACATCTACTCTCTATCTTTGGAAGATGTGAGTGGGTCAGGGAATTGGTTGCAGAGGGGCTTGATAGTTCTTCTTTCCTTGATACTTCTGGCAGATGTCACATTTTTGGATGATGTCTTGGACTTGTGCTCTGAGGTGGGGCCAATGTTGATATTGTTCTCGAATCTTGTCTTCTGTACTTGTCTGTCCTTGGTGGGCTTTCTGGTGTTCTTATCAGATGAGATCTTCTTGCTCCTTGATAGTCTTAGGAACTTTTTTGAGGGTGCAGTTCCAAGGTACACCCTTTCTTTGATTCATTGAGTCATATGGGAAAGAACATCAACATTGTTGTGAGTTCTTCCCACTTTGTGGATAATGTTGATTTCGTAATCTTAAAGGATAAGGATCCATTGGGCAAGGATTCCAGTGGCATCTTTTTGGTGCAGTAACCATTTAAGGGCTATATGATCTGTGATCAGGGTGAACTTTCTTCCAATGAGGTAATATTTGAACAAGGTGACTGCCCATATGACTGCAAGGTATTCCAATTTGGTGCTCCCATAGTTGATCTGCTGCTTGTTGGTGGCTCTGCTTATATAAGCTATCATATGGTATTGTTTATCAGGTTCTTCTTGTGTAAGGATTGCTCCAAGACCATTCTTGGATATATCAGTATACAGAATGAAAGGTTTCTATAGGTCTGGTTAGACTAGAATTGGTACTGAGGTCAGGCAATGTTGTAGTTTTTGGAAGACTTCTTCTTGTGGTTCTTTCTATTAGAATAGTACTTCTTTCTTCAGCAAGGTTCAGATTGGGGTAGAGATTTTGGCAAATCTCTTGATAAATCTTCTATAGTAAGATGCAAGCATCAGGAAGGATAGGGCTTCCTTTGAGGTCTTGGAAACAGGGAAATTGTTGACTTTTTCAATCTTCTTGGGGTCTGCATGTGTTCTATCTTTAGAGACTATGAATCCAAGAAATTCAAGCTTCTGTTTGCCAAAGTAGCACTTCTTTGAGTTGAGTCTTAGGTGGTTTTGTCAGGTGAGTTTGAAAAACTCTTTAAGGTCTTACAGGTGGTCTTTGAAATTTGCTGAGTAGATGTTGGAATCATCTATATAGACAATCAGGCAGTAGTGAATGAGAGGGGCATATACTGAGTTCATCATTTGCTGGAAGGTTGGGAGTGCATTGCAGAGTCCAAAAGGCATTCAGAGGTACTTGAACAATTTTTCTAGGGCAAGGAAAGCTGTCTTTTGAATGTCTTTAGAGTCCATTGGTATCTCATGGAATCCTGTGAATAGATCTATACTGCTGAAGTATCTTGCATTTTGTAGCTGGTCCAGAAGGTTATTAATTCAGGACAAGGGGTATGCATCTTTTTCAGTTACTATATTGAGTTTCCTGAAGTCTTTCTTTAGTATAATAAGTATAGGGCTGGCCTAAGGGCTGGTGGAGGGTTGGATGACTCCATTGTCTAAGAGTTTCTGTATGTGTTCTTTTTCGAATATCTTCAAGTAGTGAGGTATCCTGTATGGTTTCTGTCAGATGGGTGTTGTATTTCCTATATTTATACTGTGGTGGTATGATGAGTTATATGGCAGATTGCCATAGTCTGTGGTGAAAATGTCCTGATATTTATAAAGGAGTTCAGTCAATTGTTGTTGTTGTTGAGAGATCAATTCTTCTCCAATATTTGTGGAAGGCTTCACTTTCTCCTGGGTTGCAGAGGGGCCTTTTATTTCTTCTGTAACATTTTGCTGTTTCCCTGTAAGTTTAGTTTCTGGGGGTCCCCCCTTTCCCATTTAAGCTGAGTGCATTTGTAGATGATGTGGTAATTGGTATACAAGATCATGATGATGACATAAACTTCTCTATGTGTTTGGTTGAGATAGGGCACTAGATGTCCAATGATGGTTTCTTTTGACAGGATGATGTTGTCTCAGCTTGTATTGGTTGCTCGAGAGTGTACTGGGTTCATCTTGTTAGGGAATGTGTATCCTTCTATATACAGATTTCGGATTTCTTCATTGGGTTCAAAGAAAAGATTCCTGGGGTCTAGTGGTGCAAAGATTTCGATGGTGGTTTGCTCTCCTGACTCAAGGATAAGGTTCTTGTGAAGCTTCACTGGTTGACAGAAAACTTACTGAGGGGTATTTGTTTTGAATTGGCTGATCTGAAGGAGGTGTACTTCCTTCTTATTAGAGCTTCCAAATCCTTTGGTTTGTCTGGTTCCTTGAGTGAGCTTGGGTACTTCTTGCAGCTGAGGAGTCTTATATTCGAGAAAGACTGCCTGTGTAATTTTGTCTCCTTTGTTGATTCGAATCCATTCACCACTTCCATTTCTTAAGATGACCTTAATTTTATCTGTGTATCCTGAATCAATGGTTTCTTCTTTAGTAGAGAGTCCTTCAAGGGCTAGATCAGACCTTGAGATCAACTGAATGTAAGTTTCTTTTGGTGGTTGCATGGTGATACCAGTTCTGATGAGCTTTGTACTTTTAGAGCCCATAGTAGTATCATAAAGACTGCTGAGATCATAGCCAATATCTTCTTAGTGTGCTTTTTTTGGTGGGATTGCATTGGAATGAAGCAGGGTAAACTGTGTAATATTCTTACAAAGTGTAGGCTGTCCATGGGCTGAGGCTCCTGTGGCATTAGATTTCCAACCTCTGATATCTAGGTATGGCCATCTTGCTCTGATAAAGGGGTCTCGAAGATAATTGATTTCTCTTTTTCCAGTGGGATCCAGGGCTTCTATAAAGTTAATAGCATTATCTATTCATCTTTGGTGAGTTATATGGCAAATGAGAGCCAGGATATCTTCTCCTAGGTCATATATCTTGAGGACCTTCCTTGTAGGCTTCTTCTTTTTTTTCTTTCAAATCTGGGCTCAGTCATCTCCTCTTTTGAGTGTGTGCACAATCACATTCTTGCTGAGATAGATCTTTTCATATTGACAAGACCAGTATCTTGGGTGCTTTCCATGATGGCAATATCCCATGGCTTGGAAGTGCTTCTTTCTTTCTTCAATTTCTCCTAGCTTCGGGAATCTGCATCCATTCACATCATACTTTGGTGGGAGGGTAGACAGGGGTTTCACTTCTGTCTGAGTGTAGAATCCTACTCCATTTCGTCTCTTTGCAAGTGTGGTGACTGATTCTTGGAATGAGGTTCCTTCTGTAATAATTTTTGGGGATTTCGGTTTGGAGGGCTGTCTGACTTACTGGTCCAATATGTAGCATTGATAGCAGTAATCTCTTAGTGAGTGGAAAATGACTTGATGGGGGCATCTACCTATTTGGAAGGCTCTTTCATGATGGGTTTCAGGCCTTAGGATGACTGGCAGAGAGCTGGGTCCAGCTTCTTTTTCACTCCAGAGGGTGTTGTCATCTTCTTCTTCTTGTAGTACCCAATTTGGATCATCCCATGAAAAAATTGCAGAGAACTCTTCATTTTTGGAGATGCCATCATCTTCTTTCTTTGGTGGTTGGCCCAAATTGCTTCTACTTCTGCTGCTTCAATTTCAGGATTAGGCATGACTTATGTATATCTTTTTGGCTGGGTGTTGTGAAGACATTTCTTCTTCTTTCTCCTATATTCAGAGCATGTAGTACCAGGACTCTTTCGAATTCCCATATGTCTGGATGAGTGTTCTTGCATTTCTGTCTTTGGAGGCATTTGGTGCATCCTCTGG
The DNA here is from genome assembly GCA_003951145.1 of Jimgerdemannia lactiflua. NCBI lineage: Eukaryota > Fungi > Mucoromycota > Endogonomycetes > Endogonales > Endogonaceae > Jimgerdemannia > Jimgerdemannia lactiflua. Next base: position 4,240 of record RQIL01016021.1, on the reverse strand, counting down.
CTTCTCCAGCAATGGCTCCGATTGTAATGGGGATGGTATCTTGTGCCTATACATTATCTTCTGGTCTGTCTTCTACCATGTTGATTTGGGGCCTCAGTCTGGGGTCATTGTTATTTTCGGAATCCTCTTCTTCTTCCTCTTCAGTGGTGGATTCTTCACTGCTAGCATATTCTTCTTGAATGGTCATCTTCTTCTTCTTCTTTGATAGGTTGAAACTGGTAACCTTGACTTGGTACTTCTTTCCTCTGTAGTCGAATTTGAGTACTTGTTGACCAATGTTGACATTTGCATTCATTTCCTTCATCCAATTGATGCCAAGAATCATGTCATAAGTGACAGCTTCGGTTACAACTGCCTTGGGGATGGCAAACTGAATGTGTCCAAGAGTGATGGTGATGTTTCAGACTTCTCTCAGAGGTTGAGTTTGGGCTCTATCTGCTACTATGATGCTAAGGCTAGAGGGTCCATCAATGGGCCATTGAATGCTGTTTAGGAATTTCTTAGCAATGACACATATAGCTGCTCCTATATCAATGAAGATTGAAGATTTTTGCCTTTTGGCCTCCAATTTCTCCAAATAGATAGGTGCTGACATGTCTTTCTGCAGCTTGCACTGCTGGGGTTGCCAGTTCTTCTTGAGGAATGGGAACTCTTCCTGTGTAAGATCTGGTGGTTCACAGCAACTTGTTTCTTACTCTGGCAGGTGTCAATTAAAGGAACTGCAAGAGTGAAACTTCCATCTTGGCTTCTTGGATCTTCTTCCAGGCTTCATTATAGATGTCCTGGGGCATGGTCTTTGGGATGTATTTCTTCTTAGATTTTGGAATCTTGGTTTCTGATTCTGGTTCTTCTCCCATCTCTTCATCAGCAGATTCTGGTAGAGGATCTTCTCTATTGATAGTAGCTCTAGGGATAAAAGATGAAGGAGAATGGGGAGGAGTATCAACCCACTCTTCTTCATCTTCCTCTTGAATAGTTCTTCTGCTTGCTCATTTGGGTGGTTTTCCTACTGCTCAGGGGCAGCCTACTGCTCTCTTTCTCTTTACTGGATAGACTGTTTCTCCATACTCAGCCTTGGTTGGGTATTACTCTAGGTCACTGTATTCTTTACTGTCACTCTGCTCATAGTCTTCTACTGAGTGAGCTTCTGTTCTCTTGTTGTGGGTATCCTTTTGATTTGGTGGTTCAGAATTCCTTAAGCTGCCTTGGCTGTTGCATTCAGGGGCACAGTGTCCTTGCTGTCTACACTTGTAGCATTGGACTTGTGCCCTATCTTTTGGAAGATAGTTTTGACTATCAGAGGATGGGTAGCTCCTCTGATAATCTCAATTTTCACATAGATAGCTTGGCTGGTATTCTAATTTTCATGTGGGGGATATCTTGGCTGGTAGTCCTGATTTTTGTGTGGATAGCTTGACTGGTAATTCCGATTTTCACATGTAGTGAGCCTTTCAATCTGCCCAACCAATCTGTCTACTTTCAAATTGAGGTCTTGAATCTCATTCTTGTCCTTCTTCCATTATTTGGTGGGCTTTTCTCATTTTGATTCTCCTTGAAGGATTCCTTACAGGGCCTTGACCAAGAGGTCTTTCTTGTCTTCTTTCTGATTGTCAGTCCAGGTGGTTTCTTGTTTGACATCAAAGTATCCTTGGGCTGCATCTACTTGCTCTTCTGGCTTCCTGATGCCCAGGGTTCAGATATGTTGAGCAATGTTGGGTAGGATTCCATTTATGAAGATCATTGGATCAATGATGTCTTGATTAGCAGCATTGAATCTGGCAGCATACATTCTCTTCTGGATTCTAGTAAAGAATGCTCTTGGGGATTTATCTTCATTCCCATGATGGATTCTTGAGCTTTGTGGCAGGTTTCATTTCCTGTATACTTTTCAATTATCTAGTATTATATGGCCTCATATTGTTCTTCTTCTGATCTTGCATTTTTCATAACATCTTCTAGGTCTGTGTTGACATCATTTGCAGTTCTAGTGAAGATGCCTTTGGCTGGTTCTCTCAGCTGTGCCTTGAAGACATTGATTTGTCTTTGGGTTGATAAGTCTCTCAGGGCTGCTATTCCTTCAATTACATCTATAAATTCTCTTGGATCCTCCTCTGGGTATTCTGCAAATGTAGATAGAGTTGTATCCATTTCATCCTCACTGTCTTCTGACTCTGTTTCAATTTCTAAGTCTGATTCTGAGTTGTTGGCTATTGATGGGTATGAGCTTGAAGGTGCTGAAGATCTGAGAGATGGTACTCTTCTTGGTACTATTCTTGAAAGTCTGGTGGGTTGAATTCTTTGGATTGGGATTACTGGTCTGGGTAAATCAAGGAAGACTCTTGGGGGGAATCTTTCAAAATGATTGTTAAAGTCTTGGATGAAATTGTCAAAGTCTTGATTGGTGTTATCTACTTCATTTAGTGTGAGCTCATCAAAATCTCTGGTTGGTGTATGTGCTGGTGGTACTAGTGGAGGATTTCATATAGTACTGGCTTCTGCAAAGTCAGATCTTTCTGATGCTAAGTGATATCCGATTCTAAAGATGATTATATCTCTTCCTATCCAAATACTTTATAGGGCTGAGATTTCTTCTTCTGTAGTAGCTGAGATTAGTACTATATCAAAGGTTGCAGTAGTACTGGTCTCCAGGTTGAAGGTTGGGTTCTATGAGCTGAGAATTTTCCCAGTTGAGTACCCAAATGTAATGTGCCTGACTCAATAGAGGCAAATTACAAGGTTGGGTAGCTGTGTAGATTGGCTTAAGCCCCCAGTTACTTTTTCAAAAAGTAACAAAATGTTCAGATATTATATAGGTCTAGTACTAGTATTGGTGTTTAGTAGTATAATATTCAAGCTGGAGAATTCTGCATGAAATTTCCTAATTTAGCAGTATTCTTGGGTTGTGCATGTGAATGTGTTTCCTTCTTGAGTGATGATCAGTGGGTAATTTCATGCAATCCAGGTGGTTGGATTTCTCGAATTTGGTGGATTTTCTTAAATGAGTGGGCTCTCTGGGAACTGGCAATCAATTATTTCTTTAAGGGGGTGGGTTGCTGGTATGATGGCAATCAGGTTTCCTTAATTGATGTGATTTCTTAGAGTGATGTGGATTTGAGCAATGTGGATGAACAATGCAGATCAATGGAATGTGGCCGATTGGTAGACAAAATGTTAAATGATGTGGATGAATGATGTGAATGGTCGATGCAGATGATCGATGCAGACAGTTGAGGCAGATGATCGATGCAGCTTTTTCCTTTAGTAGCAGATTACTTAGATGATGTGGGCAGATCAGTGATATGTGGTGGATCAGCAGACGATGTAGAATGATGTGGATTACTTAGACAAATGCAGATCAGTGAAATGTGGTGGATCAGTAGACAAAAACATGGACTTTCTTGGACTTCAGCTGGCAAAGTTACATCAGGACTGCTTCATTTGCATGAATAGATTCACTGTGAAGGTGCATCAGAACTAACTTTGAGAGATGGATTTCAGGCTTCAAAGTTATATTGGAAGACTGGTTTTGAGAGGTAGACTTAAACTGATGGATTTCTTCAGGCTTATCTGGCAAGTGAGCCAAAAAGAGCAGATTTCTTTTTATTGGAAAGTGGACCAGAGTGGAAATGAGGTACCAAGCTTACAATCTCCTAGAAGAGGCTCTAGAGTGGGTGTTTCTCCTAAGTGTTGCAATCTAATCTTTAGGATCAAGTAGCTTTGGCAGGCATATCTCTCAAAGTATTGTAGGCAGACTTGTCTTTTGCTTTGAATTCAATTTCGGACTGAGGTTTATTCACTCTTGTCTCTGGGGTATTTTATACATTGTGGTTGCTACTTGATTGTTATCTAGCTAATTATAGATTGCTATTTATGGTGTGTTTGGGTGGACAGCCACTGTCCAGCAGACAGCTACTGTCCACATTATTCCCTTCTTTGGTTATCTGGTTATTTATACAGTTTTCCACAGTAATGGTTGCTATGCTGGTTACTATGCTAAGTGTTCATGTCTTCTAGTTTGTTCATGTTATCTGGCTAATTATGAGGGGTTTGTATCATTTGGCTAATTATGAGAGTGGTACATTTTTGTGGTCTATCATAATAGAAAAAATGAAAACTTGTTGAATAATGCAAATTATATATTCCAAAGACATAAAAGTATATAATTGATAAATAATTAACTAATAATAATTTCAAAATAAAGAGATTTCTATATGATAAATAGTAGTACTATACTAATGGA
>RQIL01016010.1:0-10687 GCA_003951145.1 Jimgerdemannia lactiflua | reverse complement strand
CCCCCCACAGCAAGCAATCCCCCCACCCACCAGTGTCTTGCAGGTCCCCCTTGCCCTTCCTTATAAGAATTCCAACCTTTCCTCTCCATTCAGTTGCCCCTCCCCATTCTCTTGACCAGTTTAACTTGTCCATCTTGTCATCACATCTTATATCCTGCAGTAAAAAACATCCGCTTCAGAATCCTTAAGCCATGCAAAAATGTTTCGACATCTCTCTTAACCCCTCAGCCCATTGACATTGAGTGAAAGAATGTTGGTTGTACTGTTCATATTGAAAAATGTTAAAGTTGCGGGTCCACTCTAGATCTCCATATCCTGATCCATCCTAGTCAAATTCAGTTCTCTCTCAGCTTACAGCTCCTCTCTCTCCTTAGCCTCCAGCTCCCCCAGAATCTTCTGAACATCCTCTGTATCCTTCTCTTCCATCATAGATCTATAATCTGCACATGCCTCCTCCCACATTCCACCACCATTCCAGGCCTGCCACCCCTCCATCACCATCCACTGTGCCTCCATTTTCTTCTCCTCCTCTCTAGTGGCATCTACCTTATACCCCTCATTCTCCAACAGTGCCACCAGGTGTATCGTAGCCAACTTTCCTACCACTCCAACTCCACACAGGATGTCGCTCCAGTCCTTCTCACTCAGCAGTCTAAAGTCAATATCACTCAACTCCTCATCTGCCAAATCTCTCATCATTCTGCGCAGCCAGGGCCCCTCCCCCACATGCTCTCCTCCTGGAGTCATTGCCCTCTTCCCCACCATCTCAACTCCAACCCAGCTGGCACTGGCTGCTTCATCCCACTCCTCATCGGATGCGTCCACCAGGCTCTCTCCAGACACCCCAACTACCTGGCCCCCCAAGGCCAACTCCGGGACTCCAAATCTGACATTCTTCACTCCCTTCATAACCACATTCTCCACCTCAGCCCCTACTTCTCCAATAGCATCCTCTGGCCTCACATTCTCCTTATCCCTGTCAGTATCATTCTCTGGCCTCCAGTCATCAAAGAAAATCTCTTCTTCGGCCACTACCCTTCTCTGCTGTGGGGCATGCTCGGAGGACATAGAACCCTCAGACCCCTTCTGTCCACTCTTCTCCACTATGTTCGCCCCTGCCCATTCCTTCTTATTATCTGCCCCAAGCTTAGCAAGGAGTTCCTGCTGCTGCTCCCTCCCTTGGGCCTTTTCTCATATCAACTTGTCAACTTGAATCATCTTCCCATTGATTTCCACCATCATCGTGGCCTTCTCGAAGGCTTTCCACGCTCTCTCCCTCTGCTCTACAGCTCCCTCCAACTCCCACAGCGCCGTCAGCAGGTCCTCCTCCTCCTCCTCCGAGCCCTTCACCCTTGATACTTTATATTCGAAGGACTCCCACTTCAGTACTCTGGGCCAGTCCCCTCCTTTCCTGTCACCTCCTTCCCAGCTACTCTCAACCACACCTCGACATCTCAAGTGCGGAATGACATCCCCTCCCACATCTGAAATCCAATATCCACCACTTCGCCAAACTCCTGCATCACCTTTCTAACTCTTTCCTTTATCTCCTCCATTGACACTTTCGGAACTCCCTTGACCACCAGATGCACCACTCTTGGGTCCCAATTCAGGCACCTCATCATTGGAACAGCAACTTCCCCAATTCGTATCCCCTGAGCCACTGCTGCCACTACTTGTTCCTCCTTGACAAAACCCACTTCCACTCCCTCCAGGCCCTTCAAAAACTTCACGGAAGCCACATCCTTCAGCTACTTGCCCAGGAGCACCAGTACTGCCCTGGCTGTTACCGCCAGCCCCCGGAAGCACAACGTGACTGCGAATTCTGAAATAGACTCTTTGAGCAATGGTGCCAACACCAGCCCCATTACACCATCAGCCAGGTCCCCCTTGCATGTCACTGACGATCCCTCAGCCGCCTCCTTGGTTCGATCAGCAGTCACATCTCCTTTTTTTTCCAGATTGCCAGTCTTGATGTTATCAGCAGTCACGCTGCTCCCCCCAGCCCCTCCCTTCAACCCTACACCTGGCCCAGCTCCTCCACTCCCACTCAGCTTCCCCTTCGGTCCTCCAATCTTCTGCCATCCATCTCCATCTCCTTCTGCTGCACTTTTCACTACTGCTGCGAAGCTCACCGGACCCTTGCCACTCCCCTCTCCTTCCTCTCCTCATCTGCCATCAGCTTCTCTTCTACCAGTCACCTTCCCGAAAGATCTCATCCCAAGCCCATACCTTTCTTTTCCTTGCTGCCACCTGAATGCCACACCAGTGTCGGATCCAGTATGCCAACCAGGAGGTTGAGTTGCTGCCATGTTGATAGGTATTTTCTTCAATAAACTGCTTGAAGTTTTTGCATAAGATTTGTGTAATGTGAGTGGTAGTGGAAGAAGGTGTCTGATGGCATTCTTCTCTCAGGTGGTTTGTATACAATGAGCAGTGTTTGTATGATGAGAGGCATTCATATGTTGTCAAAAGTCAGATGACAGTATCTTCAAAAGTCAGGTGATGGCTCGTCTGTCATCAAAAAGTCGGATGATGACTTCTTCAAAGTCGGATGAGTGATGGCATCTTCAAAGGCCAGATAGTGACAGTTCGGATAATGTCTTTTTATTCTCTGGGGTGGGTCCATTTGTTTGTATGTCGTCAAAAGTCAGACAATGGTATCTTCAAATAATTAACTCAGGCGATGTCTTTTAATTCTTTGGGGCACTACATTCATAGGTCGGGAGGCGTTCATATGTCATCAAAAGTTGGATGACATTCTTCAAATAATTAACTTGGGTGACAATGGTTTGTATATGATATATCTTCAATTCTCCATGGCAGTCCTTTGCATGGCAGTTTGTTCAGCGTTTTTGGTGTTTAATTCTTATAACATTGTCCCCTCGAACTAAGGAGTGACCTAGTCAATAATGTGTCCTTCTAGAGCATTGTTCCTACTGATGGTTCACATAAACGAGGCTGACAACTGGAACAATCAATTAACAGCAGATGGTGTGGACAAACAATGTCTTCAAAAATCTGAGGGCATTCATATGTCATCAAAGTCAGACAACAGTATCTTCAAATAATTAACTCAGGCAGTTCATATACAATGTCTTTTCTATTCTCCATGGCAGTCCTTTGCATGGCGGTTTGTTTGGCATTTCAGCAATTAATTCTTGTAATGTTGTCCCTCCAACAAAGGAGTGACCAGTCAATGATGTGTCCTTCCAGAGTGTTGTTCCTACTAATGGTTTACATAAATGAGGCTGACAACCAGAACAACCAATTAACAGCAGATGGTGCAGACAAAATATATCTTCAAAAATCAGGGGGCATTTGTATGTTGTCCAAAGTTGGATGATGGTATTTTTCAGATAATTAACTTGGGCAATGGTTTGTATATGATGTCTTCAGTATGGTGGCAGTTTTTATGATGGGTGATGTTTGTCTTCTTGTGTGGTAGTGGTCTGTAGAGCAGTCTGTTCGTCTTTTTCAAAATCAAGTAGAAGTCCGTACAGTGGTCTGTTCAGCATGATGGGTTGCATTTTTGGCAATTAATTCTTGTAATGTTGTTGTCCCCTTGAACTAAGGAGTAACCTAGCTATTAACTCAACAATGCGATCCTTTATAGAGCATCTATTGTTCAATACTGACAACAGTTTATAGATATGAGGCTGACAACTGAGATAACTAATTAACACAGATGGTGCAGACAAACAATGTGCAACATGACAGTCTGTACTGCAGCGGCGGTGGCAGTACCAGTAGCAGCAGCAGTGGTGGTTGTTCATTTTTCAGCTTAAAAGTAAGGGATTCATCTTGAATCACCAGCCAATAGGTACCAAGTTGTAATATAGGGGACATGGACCTTGGTAAATTGGATGGATTTTTGTGTTGGGGAAGAATATGTAAAGAACTGAACTGAGCTTTATTCACTCTAAAATACTAGGTTATTTATACAGATTTGTGTGCTAATTCTGCTACTAAATATGCAGCTAAGTATCAAGTCTTTTCATGTGAAATTCCTAAGTAGAATCTCATGTGAAATCCTATCTGAAATTCATGAAAGTAACAAGAGTTTCACTGATAATGTTTTAGATGCAGTATCTATAGTAAAGACAATTTTTACACTATACTAAATCAGATTCAGGTACTACAATCAAATGTTTTCCCCTGATTCTTGTTTCTATTTCACACTATATATCACAGTATATAAGGACCATGTATTTGTATGGCAATAAATGACTGATGCAATTTTGGTTACATTTTTGATAATTCTTTTATACTTATCCCCTTCCATATGGTTTGCCACTCCATTACTTTCAATGCTGACTCTAGGTTTGCTTCTATTCCTGGTCCCTTGACTCCCACTGGCTTCTTCTTCATCTTCATTTACCTAGTACACTAAGTCTCTCTATCTCCTCTCATCTATCCAGTCCCCCACTTCAGTCAATCACCCCAGACCTATCATCAGATCAATCCACTTGTGCATTTCATACTATATTATAGTTATCACTCATCAGATCCACCCCAGTCTCAACTAGTATGCTACTCTCCAGTAATCTCTCAAATCAATCTACCTTCTCACTCCTAACTGCTGGACATTAGCACAATTCAACTACCACAGAGGCCTATTCAGGCCCTCTTCATGATCCCCATACCAGACATTCTCCCCACTCCCCAATGTTCTTCAGTTCTTCTTTTCCTATTTGAATCAAGATCTCAATCTTTTCATATCACTCAGCCACTTTTCCCAATCCTTAGTCTAATCTTGTTTATCTAAGACAATCTCACATTACATATTTTGCAACAAAAAAAAGTTCACCTCCAAGCCTTTAAGATATACAAAGATATTTCTCTGCTATACAGAACCTTGTAGCCAATTGAAATTCAATGAGAAAATGTTAATTATACTATTCAATTGAAAAATATTTGTTGTGTACTCTAGTCCATATCCAGCCTCTTTACAATTCCAGCTAGATATCCATTCTTAACAAATCCATAAGAAATTCAGCTTTAATCTTAACTTCCTCCTTCTTCTTGGCCTCTAATGCCACAAGCACTACTCTATCAGATTCATCAAAATTCTCCACCATTGCCTCTCTATAAACCTCACAGACTTTCTTCCAAACTTTCAGTCCATTTCCTGCCATCCAACAACCCTCAATAAGCTGGTCTATCACCCTTAACATCTCAGCCTCTTTTGTCATATCCACCTCATATCCCTCCTTCTTCAATATAACAACCAGAACCTTTAACTGCAGTTTGTACACCACCTCAGCCCCAGACAAATGCTGCTAATATGCTGTATTATCCAAGAACTGAAATTTGATGTCTGCCAATTCATCAGTCATCAAATCTCCAAGAATCTTTAGCAACTATACCTCTTCTCCAATGTTCCCACCCCCAGAGGTCCTTGGCCTCTTTGGCCCCAATCAGCTATCATTCTCAGTACCCCCCTCCTCTTCCTCCTCCTCCTCAACCTCAATAACAATACTTCCTTACCTAGCATCAGGCACTCCAAACTTAACACTCTAAGCTCCTCTTATGAAATCATCCCTCCCCTCAACCCTCTTCTTTATCTCAGTGTTCAAGAGCCCCGACTGTTGGTCACTCTCTGCCTCATTATCATTAATGTCCATAAAGAATCCCAGCTTATCTTTACCAATAATTTTCTTAAGCCTAGGTATATACTGCAAAGACTTCAGACCCTCTGCAGTCCCAGCTGACTCTACTTACACCCCCCTTGACTGCTCCTTATAGCTCTCAAACAGATTTCTTTGTAGGTACCTTTGCTGCATCCTTTCCCAGTCCCCTCTTATCCATCCTTACCTTCTTGTCCTCCATCTCTTCCACTATGGCTACATACTTATAGACCTCCCAGACCCTTGTTCTCTGCTCCATAGCCCTCTCAAGCTCCTGGAGTATTATCAACAAGTCCTTCTTCTCTTCTTCTATCCCCTTCACCCTTAATATCTTGCACTCAAAAGATCTCACTTCATTACTCTTAGCCAATTACTAGCCTTTCTGGTTGCCTACTTATCAGCCACCTAGAGCCCCACCTCTATATCCTCAGTTCAGAACTTGGTCCTCTCTAATATTTGAAACTCAATATCCACCATATTACTATACTCCTGCATTACATTCCAACTCAACTCTTTGTCTTCTCTATTGACACTGTGGGTACCCCCTTTACAACCAGGTACACTACCCTAGGATCCCATCTAAGGCACCTCAACATTGGCACTACTACCTTGCCTATTGAGATATGACAACTCGATATATATATGTAGATATCATCATGTCATCATAGGAGACATCACCAATCAGTATGTATAAATTCACATCACAGTGTTATCTAATAAATATACTCTCTTTCTCCCTATATTCCAAAGAAGTATTATTATACAAAAAAGATTATGAGCCCTGCTAGTGTAAAGTGGCAATAACCATAGCAAAGACACCTCTTTAACATATGCTATGATATACACACTATACTATGATGGATCATAAAGATCAAGAAGAGCAAGGAAGCTTGGGTCAGCCAATCGCAAGCATTCTGGTAATTGTTATGGGTGTAACCATTGGTGTAACTGCAACAGATACAGGAATAGCATTCTTTGTCATAAGTGTAAATACAGGCAAGAGGTCCATTCCAGTCTTTCAATGGGAAAGATTATGCCATTTGGGCATTCCATATGAAGAATCTCCTTGATGAATGTGGCTTAGTGGCCTATATGAAGCCACAAGTGCAAATTTTACATTACAATGCCGACAGTGATTGCTGAGCACTATGGAAGATTGCATTTACACTGTTGAATTCATAAAATAAGCTTGTAATGTATGCTATGACAGCATATAACATGTGGGAGACTCTATGCACTCATCATGTGCAAGCATCTGTATCGAATAGATTCTACTTGAAATCACAGCTATTCAACATAAGAATTAAGCCAAAGGAGTGCATCTGTGACTATAACAATTGCATTGATGATCTGGTGAATGAGGTGAATTCCATCAGTATGTCAATGGATTGCATAAGAGATGAGAACAAGGTCCTAGTGTTTACAAGAGGCCTTCCTGAGGCATACAACATCATTTTCACTACCATGTGCAAAAGCAGGAGCCTCACGAACTACACTCATGTGATCACGAGCCTCATTAATGGGGAATTGTACTAAGGAAATGATCCTGCCCAAGATGATGATGAAAGGGCATTCTACAGGTCTCATAGATGTGGCTCTCGTGGTAAATGTGGTCAACAGCAAAAGCATGGCCAAAAGGGAGGAACTCAAACTCAAAATCAAAAGGATAGCAGTTAATCAGGCAAAATCGATGGGTATTGCTATTACTGTAGCAAGTATGGCCATATGCAGTGTGATTGCTATCATAAGGATAAGGAAAGTAGTGAAAATAAGTGAGGAAAAGAAAAGGATAGTTATGGCAAAGGGAAACATAGCAATGCAAATACTGCCAAAACTGATGAAAGTGGTGATATATTTTCTGTGCAATATGACAATACCAGTTTCACCAGATCCACCAATCTCTCATCTACAACCAGTCAGCAAAATACTTTGGGGCTGACGAAAAGTGGTAATGACAGCAATTCAAACAATAAATGGGCCAACATAGCTGATGATAACAATGTCTGGCTTATGGATTCAGGAGCCATGCAATATATAACAGCCCACTGGGAGTAGTTCTTTATGTATGAATCATTTGAATACCAGGTACCTATCAAACTAGGGAACAATAGTGTAATCTATGCCCAAGGCAAAGGAAATGTATGGATATATCTCTATGGGAATGTCATCGAGCCTGTAGCCACTCTTGAGGATATACTATATGCTCTGGAGATAGGAAAGAATCTCTTTTCCATAAGCAGGATGATGGGTCAAGACAATAAGGAGATATATATATATCCAAAAGGCACAACCATATGTAGCCTGCATGGCAGCAAACACAATAAGACATTGATGATAGCCTTGAAGTAAGGTAATCTGTATATGATCAACAGCACACCGAATGGAGCAAAGACCTTTGCATATATGACCACAACTACATCTGATGCATATAATATATAGCATAAATGTTTGGGGCATATTGGCAAATTGAGCCTTGAAAGGATGATAAGGAATGGTTAGGTAAATAGACTGCTGGCATATATACATCCAGATGACAAATTCAGCAAGAATTGCATGGTGAAAAAGACATCCCAGCATCCATTTGAAGAATGATGAAAGCATACATTGGGAATCCTCAATTTAATTCATACCAATATATGTGGCTCAATGCAAACTCCATCACATTCCAGCAAGAGGTATTTCTTCATGTTCATTGATGATAATATGTGAAAGGCATATATATATCTGCTATTGGCAAAAAGTGAAGCCTCAGAGAAATTCAAAGAATTCAAAGCAATCGCTGAAAATGAAACAGAATGTAGAATATATGCTATATGCTCAGACAATGGTCAGGAGTATGTGAATGGCTAGTTCAGGTAATTCCTAATGAAACATAGTATATACCATCAGACAATGGCTCCCTATACACCTTAGAAAAATGGCATGGCCAAGCAATTTAACCATATGGCTATAGAAATGGCATATACAATGATCAATGCAGCCAGACTGGAATATTCCTATTGGGGAGAAGCTGTGAATATGGCTGTATACATCTGCAACCAATGCATATCTCAATCACTAAGCAAGGATTCTGGCAACAAGTATTCCAGAGATACTAATCATATTCTCAAGGAATTATAGAGCAGAACTAAGCCAGATGTATCTTATCTATAGATTTTCAGTTGCAAGGCATATGTTCTCAACAAAAGCAACATCAATCAGCACAAATTCGAGCCAAAGGCAAGCAAGCACATCCTTCTAGGGTATAGCAGAACATCATATAGGCTCTGGAATCCATATATGAGACATGTGGTGATCTCACATGACATACAATTCTGAGAAAAGAGAGATTTGGATCATGTGAAAGTATAGGTCGGGACCTCTATGTTCCAACCAGTGCAACAACCAATGCCTCCATCTTTGAAGGCTCCAGTGGTAAATCAAAAGGGTCCAGCAGTGAATCAAAAGGCTCTAGTGGCAAATCAAAAGAGTCCAGCAGCAAATCGAAAGACTCTAGCAGCGAATCAAAAGGGTCTAGCAGTGAATCAAAAGGCTCTGGCAGTGAATCAAAATTATTATCAACTGCTACATGAAAACAAGCCAATGTTACCCAAAGAACCAAAAATCACTGAGATCAACAATGATGACAAATCCTTCAGTGATGAGGAAATCAAAGAAAAAGGCAAGCCAAAGAGTAAACCCAGGAATGAGATGTATTCTAACTTAGGAAGTTATTGGGATATGCCAGCAAGCCCTAGGTAACAATGTAAGGATCACATGAGCTATACTGACACATATGAATATGCATACATGGCTATATCTGGTGAGCCATACACACACATTGAGACTATATAAAGCCTAGATAACAAAAAATAGGAATGTGCAATGGATGAGGAATATGAATCCCTTATCAAGAATGGTACCTGGGATTTGGTATCTCTTCTGCAAAACCATCAAGCAATTGGATCCAAATGGATGTACAGGATAAAGCGCAATGCTGAAGAAAATGTAGAGTGATATAAAGCTCACTTCGTAGCCAAGGACTACTTGTAGAATTACGGCATAGACTACGATGAAACATTTTCACCCATATTTAAGCTCACTTCACTTAGAATACTCCTTGCAATCAGTGCACTATATGACCTAGATGTCCATCAAATAGATGTAAAGATGGCATTTCTGAATGGTGATATAGACACTGAACTATATATCCATTAACTGCAAGGATATGAAAATGGTGAACTCATATGCAAATTACATGAGGGACTATATAGCATTAAGCAAGCAGTGCAATTGTGGAACAAAAGGATTGATAAACATCTCCTTGATGATGTGTTCATGCATATTGATGCAGATAATTGCATATACATCTGATATTATGATGATAGCATAGTATTCATTAGCATATGGGTGGATGATATCATCATCATTATCAGTAAGAATAGGCTCACCGAAGTAAAGGAAGCTCTATGTTGAGAATTCAAGATGACAGATATGGGTGACATGTCCTTCCTTTTGGGAATATCGATTATATGTGATAGGAGTGCATGCACCATACACCTCATGCAAGAAACGTACACCAAGGCCATCCTTAAAAGATTTAATATGAGTGAATGCAAGCCTGTTGGCACTCTGATAGAGACTTCCATAAAGTTAAGAAAGTCCAACACTACTCTTGAATCTGCTGACAATATTCCCTATCATCAAGCCATTGGTTCCTTCATGTATTTAATAATTGGAATAAGGCCCAACCTATCCTATGCCATCAATAAGGTAGTGCACTATTGGTCATGCTATGACAATTCATATTGGAGGGGTCCGGGGATGTGGCAGTGGCACAGATTGTTGCTTGGAGGGTCGCTGGTGATCGACTTTCATCTTGGAGACAGAATGGAGAGTCAACAAGGCTTTGGTCTGGATCTCTGACCAGCGGGGTGGCAGGGTGTCAGAATCGGTGAGGAGTGGGACTGGGCAGGCTTATGGACTTGGGGGGCTGAGGTGAAGAAGTGGATCCCCCCAAAGTTCTGGGTGGTATGGTGGAGGGTTATGAGGCGATATGTCATGCTGAACTTTAGGGC
>RQIL01015999.1:0-20300 GCA_003951145.1 Jimgerdemannia lactiflua | reverse complement strand
TTTTTTTACTATTGCTAAGTTATAGGTCTGATGAGACATTCTATAGTAATGTTATATTAAAGACAACTGATGAGAAATCCAGTTCTCAATTTTGGTTTTAATAATAATAGTGTAATATAGGGAGCATGGAACTTAATTTGTTTGATGGATTTTGGAAGGGAGAAAGAGTATGTAAAGACTGACTGAACTGAGCTGAACTACTTTATTTACTTTAAAATACTGGGTTATTTATACAGGTTTGTGTGCTAATTCTGCTACTAAATATGCAGCTAAGTATCAAGTCTTTTCATGTAAAATTCCCAGATAAAATTCTATATGTATCTCATGTGAAATCCTATCTGAAATTTATAAAAGTAACAAGAGTTTCACTGATAATGTTTTAGATAGTAGTGTCTGCAGTAAAGGTAATTTCTACACTATACTAAATCAGATTCAGGTACCATGATCAAATGTCTTCCCCTGATTCTTGTTTCTATTTCACAATAGTTATAGTAATAATAATTGTCTACTGTGGCAATAAATCTCACATTTTATTGGTACAACATAGCAATGATGATAATACCAATGCCTCAATGAATATGTTAATAGGAGCTTCTCAGTTACTATAGTGTCTTGAATTTATAGCTGGATTTTGACACCAAGAACCTTGATGAATTCGCGTAACCAGCCTCCAATCTAATAGAAAAGAATAGCGATCTCCAGAGATTAATTTTTTAATTAAATTAATGATGTTACACAATGTATATACATCGGCTGAAGATCTCAAGAGTTAAAAAACCTACAGAATTACAGATGCTTACCGCTGGATACGCGGGGCCGGTGACCAATTTGCCGTCAGTGAGCACTCTTGCTGAATGCTTCGAAGTCGACGTATTTACCGCCGCCAAAGGTGACATCAAGCTCGCACATCGGGAACTTATTTGACATTGGTGTGAATGAGATTGCATAGGTAAACAATAAGGTTAAAATAAAAACATATCAGTTCATAGACTTTTAAGCAAAGTCTCTTCCTATTTTCTCGAATGCCGAAACCAGTTTCATAATGCCAAAAGCACTTACACAGGACACACTGCGTCCTTTCAGCACTCCAGCTGCGGCCAGAATTTGAAGGCCATGACAAATTGCAACGACGGGTTTGTCTTTGGCGAACCTAATATCGCAAAAATTGTCCATATTTAGAGTGGACGCAACCTCTACCCTATGATACCACATGTATATACATGCGCTTAGGAATCCGGTGCCACAATTGGTTCCGCCGATTCGTCTGTCATTACGGCGAAATGATAAATAGAAAGACTCACAAGATTCAAGACGTCTTTATTGTACCTAATACTTGAGGCAACGGCCACCTGGTGCAATTAGGCCCTCGTAATTATCAATTTTAATGTCACTCCACGAGTAGTTAATGGTGTACTTATGACCTGTGTGGTAACGGTTGATAATCAGCATGGAGAGAGACCCGATCAAGGTATGCATCAAAAAACAAATAAAGTGCGATAGAGGTATCAACCGAAGCGTTCGGAGTAAGTTTGCTGCCCATCAATGATTTCATGGATGGCCGTTAGAATATAAGAATCGATCAGTGAATGAGTGAGAAATAACTGACAACAATTGTGATGCAAAAAACCATCTATCGTAATAAAGAAGAAACAGAAAAAACCTCAGGCGAGGACCTACGTGAGCTTCATAGCCGAGCATCTGGTATTCGGTTTTATAAGGAAAAATGTGTTAATATAATACATTGCCAGACTAAATATTAGCTACTACCAGACAACTATCTGTCGGGTTGTTCATATAGGGAGGAATCTTATTATGTGAATACGAAACGCTTTTATCTCCAGTGCTTGGATTGGAGTGTACAACTCATAATCTGTTTATAGTTTAATATCAATATAAGCCTGGACCGTGATATGTGCAGCGGCAGCATTAAACAGATTAAGCGGATAGAACATATGTATTACCCTCTACATAATCACTAACAAGTTCGAGCAGTTTTTCGAGGCAGCCATGGTTTGGGGAGGAGCAAGAGAGAGCGCACATGGAAAGTTTTCGACTCCTGGCACTTGTGGCGTCTACGCCACTAAGATAGGCGTATCGATCGTGCCGAGTGGTTTTTGGCCTCGCAGACTGACATGGCTCGAAGTTCGCTGACGCCAGATTTTTAGTCTGTGTGATACGATCGTGCTCGTTATAGCCTGCTGGATCCGACTACGTTCGAAGTGTTCTGACACTCGAAGTCATCAAGCGCTAGTTTCTGGTGGCAAATCGGCTCATCTCTTTGGGTCACCATTTTAAAGTTTGTCGTAACTGGCGTTGAAATTTTGTGTTCATACGCGAGGTAAAACAGTAACTGGGGTGGATTGCCATGATAACTAATCTTAAGGCTGTAAGTGTTTCTTCAACTTGGCAATATGACACTATCTTTGTCTGTAAAATTTCGTCTTATTAAATGTGAAAAAAAAAGGAAGCATTTTCTCATCCAACGGTTGCCCTCCCTATTGTTTTCGGCCGCAATATCTAAATTCCAATCTAGAATCGCCAATACGTTCCAGGTAATTATATGTTTTGAATTGAACACAGATATGAAGATATCAGCACCGATGAAAGGAGAAGGGGAAATACGCAATTCAAGAGTGGCAGCAAACGATCACAAACATCATGGACCGTGAATTGAGTCAATAATTTGACTCACTTTCTAAACGCGTATTATGGTCGGGACAACTCGGTTCGAAATTCCGACAATCAATTTAGTGACGCATTGTCGATTGTCTCCCGCAATTCAAAGTATATTGGAGAGAAATTGACGGAAAGCACGGGTACCAGACCTGTCTTATTGTAAATGGGTACGATACAGTTTGATGGGTATTTGCTATCTCAATAAATAAAAATCAAACCACACTATTATTTAACCCAATCCCAATTTACGTACATGTCCCCCAATCCCAATTCACGTTCATGTCCCCCCGGTGGACATCCTCTTTAGTGCTCAATTCGTTCCACGCCTTAGTCGTCAGATCCAACCCGCCGTTATCTTCCACTAATTTGTGATCCTTGATGGTGATGGTGACGCACTTGCCGTTAGCGGTATTGGTCAATTTTATCTTCTTGAAGCAGACGCAGCTTACGCTGTAAGCGCCGATACCGACCCATTGCGGGGTGGCTATGGCGGCGGCCATATCGGTGTCACTGACGTGAACGCCGCACGCGTACTTGTCAGTATTGTTCAAGAAAGCGCCACATGGTGTGGCGATCACGTTTTTAAAATTCCCCCCTGGGTTGCAGCCGCCAGATTTTGGTTTGGAGTTTTTGGAGTTGGAGTTGGAGTTTTTGGAGTTGGAGTTGGAGTTTTTGGAGTTGGTCTTCACTTTGATCTTCTTCGCGTTAGCCTTGCGAGGGCGAGCGTAGACGAAGGAAAAGAAGCACGCGAGGAGGACGATCAAGAGGATGGCGAGGCGGGCCTTCATTTTTGTGGAAGGGCTTTGTTTGAAGGGCTGAGGTGCTTAATTCTTTTTCACTGGAACGTTTTATGGACATTCTCAGGGCCACAGATCTGTGTCAAATGCACGCGCTCTTTGCATTTGACAATGCAATCATCTCGTACCACCCAAGGTAAACTGGTTGATCCGATGGGAGTTTTCTGGTGTTCAGTAAGTATATCATAAAAGGTGACCTAGGCTCATTTTTTTTTTCTTTTTTTGGACTCCGGAAAATGACAGCTTCATGCTTGTTCACCTGCTCGTTCACAGTTTTGGCAGATTCTGATTATTGGCACACCATGTTTTGTTCGATGCACACCAATACCTTGGACGCCTTGATATTAACAAGGCACAACCATGTACAATAAAAGTCTGCTCGTTATCGCGGAATATTACTCTACCATCAAAGACATCCAGAAACGGCAGGGCCCGCTGATTGATTTGAGTGCGTGTCTTCAATTTTGAAGCCATGTGGGCAATGACTCCTCAACCTTGTTTGGAGATTCGGAAATTTCGAACGCGGTGATAACCGTAAACAAGGCAACGAATCAGTTGTCTTTGAAGCTTAAAAGGTCGAAGATTTGGAATGAACAAATAACATACACAAACGGCAACCACAATAATTGGATGTGTCCCAGTTTGACCTGAGGTTCTGTGCTAGCTAGGCCTGGGGCCCATCATGCCTCCTTTGTTTTTTTTATTATTGTTATTCGAAAAACGGGAAGCCGTGTAGGAAGTGTCCACCCTTTTCATCCACTTGGGTAACATTGGGCTGGAACGAATTCCCGATGAGGTGATTTATCATTTGGAATCGGTTTGGTTTCACACAACGCGCCCTCACCTACGTCAAGCACCCGCGTATAATCATCAAGCCACCAAAACACCCCGCATCAGAGGGGTGGTGGCTCCGACATTTTGGTACTCTTCCGTGCGAAAGTATATTCGGTTTAGGTGATAGCCAGCCAAACAAACAAGCAGGCGTGTTTTGACATATTGGCAGTCACAATGCAACTGCAAAAAAGAAAAATCCAGCTACCATTGGCCTTGAAGACCGGAATCGTATCCATCCTGTTGACGGGCGTATTTTTTTTTTATTTCATGGTTTCTGTGACACTTTGTTAGCAGACCTCCAAGAGGCCAATCTTTTAAAGACATAGCTCTAAAAAATTTCTTAAACTCTCGTCGTGGATCCACATTGATTAGGCGAGCAAACACGCATCGGTGTACCAGATACTCATTGTTGTACCACGCGTATTCTACACCGTCCGTCATGCGACTCGAACGGATATTGGCGTGGGAGCTATGTGGATGTCCACCGGTGGACTGGTGGGCGCATCGACATTGATAGTGAAGCCTATGCTTTGCGGTCATGGAATGCCCCCCGCTTTATTAATCATGATGTGACACCAAACCTCTTTTTTATATTTCTTATTTCTTATTAGATCACCTAGGCCGACCCGTGACCCTAGGCCGTACTCAAGTAAAGCTCGTGCACCATCGCGACGAAACGTAGTGATATGTGCGGCCGTACCGTCGATACAGAAGCGTTTTGATCCCAGTGGGAGACGGTGGAGTTGTTGCGTATGAACCTAGGCGTACGGACGAATAAGTTTCTGCTGAGATATCCGCCGACAAGGGTTTGCGAGAATGTGGTCGACTTCCGGGAAGAATCCCTGACACAGACCAGACGCCGATTCCCTCGGCACGAGTAACAACGCCCATCCCACACACGCCCACGCATGGCTTTAGGTTCAGCCTACCAGGGCATCGCCCGTTTATGCAGATCACCGCGGCCCATGCCATTCGAGCCGCGACCCGCACGTCCAGCGGACCCAAAATACTATACTGTATGCTCGAGAGGTCACAAACGATACCAAAGGATAAATATGAAGATTACGTGAGTACAATTACAAGTTTGATGCCATTGAATACACGCTGCTCTAAACAGCGAGGAATACCGTGCTCTCTCATCCCAAAACACGCTGCCTAAAATCAATCAGCGAAGGGCTCCATCCACATGAGAGTCCAATTCCTTCTCGCCACGACTCTCTATCATGTAAGCGCCGACCTCGACATTATTCTTCTTTTTTCACGACCCAACCGAGCCGGAACCCCTCTACGGGATGAACGGGATGAACGTCCTTGTCCTTTGCTTGTACGCCTCGTACTCGGCGCCGAAAAAACGGATGAGGGTTGATTCCTCGTACCTGATACGATTTGTGAAGAAGCGGTGTAGGACGCGCAGGAAGCCAATAAAGCATATTGGATTAAGCAACATGACCTGGGAGCCAAGCGCCCACCAATAGAAGCCGAAATAGGAGGGGTGGCGCATTATGCTGCGTGCGGGTTCCGAGGAGGAGGTTGAGTGTGGGATGATAGGTAACGGAGGAGATTCTTCGGGAAAATAGCCCAGGATCGAATTTTACCTATAGATGCCGGTCGTGACAAGAACGTGGTCATGCTCCTTGCGCTGAACGATGTAGTGGGAGAAGTTGGTTTTGGCATGAAACATGGCGAGGGTGCGGGCGGACTGGCCAATGACGACAATGGAGAAGCCTGTGTGAATGTGCGTGGTGAGAGCAATGGGTTGGTCAGCGGTTTACGTGATGACGTCATATGAACAAATGTCGATCGAGTTGTAATTACCGATGAAGTTTATGATTCCAAAGGTTTTCCATTCCGGGAAGAAGTATCGCTCTGTGATGAATTCTATCAATGCGGCAGCGTGAGCGGCATTGTAGCCGTCGCTGTGATTAATCAGGTATGCTGAAATCCGTGGAAATGGGAGTTGCAAAGTTACGAGATGGAAGTGAACGTTGAAAAGATGAAAGAGAATCACACGGAAAACCCACAGCCAAGGATCAATTTTTGTGGGTTGAACAGGGCGGTTGCGATATACTCCAGCACATGGAATAGAGCTAGTGCGGCCAGAAAAATGGAGAGCTGTGGGGTTGCTCTGTCGTAGAAGGCATGGATGAGGCTGGCGCCGAACGCGGACCCGAGAAGGAAGGCGTAGACAGATATGTTTTGTGGGGAGTTGTTGGCGTCGAAGATGGGCAGACGACGTTGTTGGGTATCCTGCATGGTTTTTTTTTGGGGGGGAGGGGGGGAGGGGAAGAGAGAAAGAGAAGAGAGAAAGAGAGAAAGTGAAAGGGGGATTTGTGATGGCCACGTGAGAGTATGGCAAGCCATCGATCGGATCAATGGTTAGAGGTGACGTCACGAACACGTGGTGACATCACGAACACGTGGTGACGTCACGAACACGTAGAAGAGGCGCGTCACTCCTCTTCCTCCCTCCTTCCCAAAAACAAACAAACAAACAAAACAAACAAACAACCAAAATGCGAAAAGGTCACAAGCACCGCCGCTCCAAGAAGAATAAGGTGTTCCACGACCATGACGAGTTATTAGCAAAACCGTGCCACTTTCCCGTGGAGGTCGCCGGTCTGGTGCTCGAACACATCCCTGTTGACAAGAACTACGCCAAGAACATGCTCAAGTTTGCCTTCGTCGAGAAGAGCTGGAGTCAACCGGCCATAAAATTGCTGTATAAGCACGTTAAGTTCGTTAAATACGATAGAATAGGGATGTATTTGGACAAGGTCAAGAAGGACCCCCGCCTCGGCAAGTACGCGCGCTCCCTTACCCTGTGTGGATTGTCTGGCCCCTTCAACACGGAGACAGTCCTCTGCAGTCTCGTTGCGGCCTGTCCCAACGTCGAGACCTTCTTTGCCGGAAAGTGCCCCACAACTTGGGTAAACGATGCCGTCATCGAGTCCATGTCCCTTCACATGCAGGACCTCAAGAAGATCGTGCTGCACCATCGCAGACGCCTCTTTGGCAGATCCTTCATCCACGCCGCCCGGCGCTGGCCCAACCTGACCCATCTCGAGCTCGTCGACGTTCAGGGCATCGACGAACATCAGCACGCGGAGATTTTTAAAATTCTTCACAATCTCGAGGTCCTCCGAATAGTACGTAAGCAGATCGACCCACCCTTCCGTGACCGCATCGCCGACGGCACCCTCCGCTCCATCGGCGAGCACTTACAGAACCTCAAGATCCTCGAGTTCAATAACTGTTTCCGCATTACGAACTCCGCGATCCCCAAATGCTATGACAACCTCAACTCCCTCGAGTGCCTCGTCCTGGCCGGCTGCAGGCAGATCGCAGGCAACGTCCTTGCTGACGCGATCATGAGCTGCGGCAATCTCCGCTACGTGAACGTTTCTCGTAGTTCGTTTAACGACGAGGCCATCAACATGCTCGTAGGGAGCGAGCGCGGCACCAACACTAATATGGAGAACAAAGAAAACCAGGAGGACAATGAGGACAAGGAGAACAAGGAGAACAAGGGGAGCAAGGAGAACAAGAGGGGCAAGGGGGGCAAGAAGAACAAGAGGGGTAAGGAGAACAAGGAGGAGGGGGACGAGGAGGTACCGGAGGCCAAATCCGTCCTCCCCAAACGGATCATTATTTTTGCGATCTCCGGCTGCCCCAACGTCACCATCAACGGCTTCATCAAGCTTGCAAATGTGTTCCTCTACCGCATCAAGGAGGGCCTCGTCGACGATGTAACCATCTACGCCCAGAAGAACAGGCCGAACCTCCAACGCACTCGTATGAAGAAACTCACTACGAATTCACATCTCAAGATTATTTGCGAATATGAGACCTTCGCGGTCGAAAATTTCTATGAGAACATTCTTTACCCTTCCCCAGCCACCATCACCGAGTCGCCAATCGTCGATGAATCGTCCTCGTCCACGTCCTCTGGCGGCATCGCGCCAAATGGTGTACTCAAAATAGGGTTCAGGGAATACATTGTCGTCGAGAAGAGGGTGGGAAAGAATGGAAAAGAGGAGAAAAAGGAGAAAGAGATGAAAAAGGAGAAAGAAGAAAGTGGCTTGAGCCCGGTATGAGCGGTACTAATGGTGGTGTCTGCGGATCGAAGTATTGCATGCTTGCGAAAGAACAGGGATATTAAATCAGTGTGTGCAATCGAGCTCAAAAAGGAAAGATAACGTTAATCTTTATTCACGTGGTTCCTATTGCCCGTTGTACCATCGTACCGTTGCACCGGATTATTTTACATGTATGGTCTAGAGAATGCACAATGGACAATATAAAGAAAAATTGCTATAGAAAAATATGGAGGTTATTACTGTCACAACTAGATCGCATTCCGTACGTGCAACGTATGCCACTAGAGCCTTCTTTACCGCAACGACGCATCATCCGCGTAGGCCTATCGCCACCAGGCCGGCACTGCATGCAAGAGCTCCACGCAAATCGGATTACTCGGCCTCCTCCCCCTTGGCCTTGTTCCTCTCCTCCCTGCATCTGTCCCACCTCTCCACCATCGCCTGCTCGTGCGGCCAGAGCCGCGTGACGTTGCGCGACGACGACAACGACGACGACGACGATGACGACGACGACGACGACGACGACGACGACGACGACGACGACGACGACGACGATGACGACCCCTCGGCCCCTCTGGAGGCGGCTCCGGCGCTCTGTTCTCCCTTCTGCTGCAGGCTAGCGACGTACTCGGCACGCAGACGGTTGAACTCGGCGATATCCGTGGGGCGGAGGTTGATGCGCGTGGGCTCGCGGCGTAGCATGGCGGTGTGTGGAAGGAGGGTGCCGTCCACCCCAGCTTTGTGGACTGGTCTTTCTGTGGCTGGTCTTAGCTGTGATGTCAGCCAAGCTCTGACGTCGACTGCTAGAATAATTTCCGAGATATTTATTTCGGGTGCGCATCTATTGTATTTTGTATATATCTACATATTGTATTTTTATTTTCGAACCAAACCCCTTCTATGAAATCAACCGTCCCCCAGATTTATGTCCGATCGGCAGTAGTGTGAACCTCGGCGCTTGCGGAGCCATGGGCAACGTATTGAAGAACTCTTGGATCGCGAGCGCTTTGCGCCTCCTGTTATGGTTGTGATGGATGGGATGGTTACAGTTGAAGAGTGATCAATGTAGCCTAACGAAAGAGCATGATGCTACTCACGTTTCCGCAGGTCGAGGATTCAATTGCAACAGCAGACCAAGCAGTATCGAATTGCGCACGTAGTGTCGTTCCACGTTCACTTCCAGATGCGGCTCGAAAACTGCCAGGTCAATTGGATCAATCTTGGAGAGAGACGCATAGACGTCAGTACACGTAGAGTTTCGAAATTACCACAAAAACTCGGATTGCCGATCCTGATAGTTAGACAAAACGGAAACCAACCTTCGCCTTGATCACCCCAATAAGCTCATCTGCTAACTTCTCC
Organism: Jimgerdemannia lactiflua; assembly: GCA_003951145.1. Classification (NCBI taxonomy): domain Eukaryota; kingdom Fungi; phylum Mucoromycota; class Endogonomycetes; order Endogonales; family Endogonaceae; genus Jimgerdemannia; species Jimgerdemannia lactiflua. The sequence continues at coordinate 10,534 of RQIL01015999.1, read as the reverse complement.
AAATCTCCGCCAACATCCTTGCTTTCTCCGGTCCTCTCCTCGACACCAGTCTCCTTGCTCGGTTCATTCCACGCCCCTTCAAAGACACGTCGTAAGAATCGTACGTCAAATAGTAACTGCAGCGCACCCTTCTCGGAAATCAGTCGAACATCATGGTTGTCGTTCTCCGTGTTGGCGGTCTCGGCTAAAAAGTCACGGTAGATCGCAAGGATGCTGGCAGAGAGGGAGCGAAGAAGGCGGCGGAGGATGACCTACGCATGCAGACTCCGTCAATATCATAATCCTTTTACTTCATATAAAGCAAGCAAATGCAATCATTTGAGGCCTGGATCTACTCTACACACATGATCCAACGTCGCGCACCCAACGCGATGTAGCTCTTCGCAGACACCGAACAGAACCGTGATAATCACGGTGGACACGTGCGCGGGGAGACGGATCCGGTCCGCGGCAGAGTCCTCAGTTTTGCCCGACGCGTCGAAGGCCGTGACAGCTGTTGCGTGCGATGCCAACAAATTTCGGGAAAGAGAGGAGATGGGGGAGAGAAGTGATGTCGGTTGTCTTGAGTACCATCATAGAGGATTCTACGCAAATACTACAAGAAATTCTTCGACTTAAATTATTCTGAACGCCCTTAGAGAACCGACCTTCCCAAACAAGTAACTGCGCAGCCGCATCATCCCATCGCGACTCGTATAACATTTCGCGAATACCGGAATTTGTGCGCATAGCTAGAGCGTCGATCCACGCGGCATGGGAATTGGTGTAAAGGTCAAGCAAAGTGTGCCGTGCCTGGATCAAGCGTGGATCTGTGAAGGTTGGGAAACACGTGTCTCGGTTATATCGTATCGACAGTGCTTACGCAATATAGATAGCACGACTCCATCCAATCTCGCCTTATAAAAGTAAGAAGGGGGAAAATTGCTAACCGAGTTCCTGCTTATAAGCTAGGCTGGAATACGTATACCCCTGCGGCCGGCTCGACGCCAAAGTTGAGGTCGCGTCCTTCATGTTATTGTTGGCGGCCGTGAAGTTCTCAAACAACCTGGGTAGTTCGGCAGAGTCGTTGGCGATTGCTCGCGCGATGCGGCCGACAAGGAGAAATCGATCCAGGAGAATGGCTGCAAAGAGAATAATATCGGGGTAAACTGAGTCAATAGCAAGAACACAGACAATAACCCTTCGTCCGTGCCATCAAAATATTCACCTGAATCAACCTCGCTGACGGTTGGTGATTGTAGCAACGCCGCCAACTCCTCGCAATATCGAGTCACGGCACGAGAACACTCATCCTTGAAAGTCGCACGCAATTGTTGCGTGTCGCTATGAAGCCCAATCGAAAAGCAATACAAACGTCAGTAAACAAGGGCACATATATAACCGTTCTGCCATTTCCCCGACTTTCAAAGCTTTCCATAACGATAACCCTTCGCCACAATTCACCTCTGTACGCCGAACAGATCCTTCTCGGCCTCACCGTGCCCTTCATCCCAGTCCTCCCTCCTTCCCCTCCACCCACTTCCCTTCCCCAGCACGGCCCACAGATCATCTCTAACCCTCCGCATCGCCTCGTCAAAGCCTGTCAGGGCCTGGTGCACAGGCCCGGTCTCGACGGCCACGGACCGGCGCACGCGCTCCTTGAATTCGCGCGTGTCGAACAGCGCGGGCGTCGTGCCCGCCGCGGAGGCCGCTGCGGTCTGGACGGGCGACCACACGAAGTCGCCCAGGTGACGGTCTTCCTCCACAGTAGAGGAGGTTGGTTTGCTGCCCAGCGAGTCCACCTTGCGACGAAGTAGCTCTTGCGGCTGTCGCACGACATGGTCAAGGTGTTCACGCATCACACACTGAAAGCGGTGGGTGAAGCCTGGGCGGAGGTAGGTGGTCCAAATTGAGAGGGATTGGCCGAGGAGAGAAGAACAGACCTGATGGATATGATGCGAGGGAGGGTTTCGAGACGTGAGTATACAAGATACAATTTGAGCACAACAGATTGTAGCAGCGAACGTGGAGACGTTAAGAAACGACCGCCCATCAGAAACAATACATTGCATCTCACCTGTGCCCACGTTTCTTCGTCTCCCTGCTCCGCACTCAGTAGCTTCAGCGTGGCCGGATGAATGCTCGCTCTTCTCTCCCTCACAGCACCCACCTTCGCCCTGTCATGCGGTGCGACTCTACCGTCCGTCTCGTCCAGTATCACGGCCTCCCACACCGCGGCCCGAACCTGCACCAGCTGCGCGGCGCTCAGGACGTTCCCAAGCAACGCGTCCAGCCGCTCCGACACAACCTCCGCCGCCTGCTCGACCCAGTTCCGCGCCCCCTTGCGTACGTCGTCACGGGTGAAAACGGCACGGGGGCCGTGCAGCTGCAGGAAGGGCGTGAAGGTTTGCACGGACTCGGGAAGGTAGCGCACGAGAAGGTGTATGTTAGTCGTCGGGGCATAGAGCCGCGAGATGGACGAATGTCGTGTTGCCGTAGTGGGAGTTGGGGGCACAATGGCGCCGAGGAGGAAAGAGTTGGAGGCCGAGGTCGCGGCCGGGGTGGGAGGGGCGCTCGCCGGATCGACGTTATCATCGGCGATAGTGAACCCACGTTGGAGCCGGTCGAGATAGACTTCGAGCAGACTCTTGGAAGTTGTAGCCTCGCCGTTCTCGGATGGGTCCTCGGACGACCGGGAAGGTTCAGCCGGGCGGATGTATACGGCATGTATGTGGTGTAGCGTGCGCCGGATAACTTCAATAATCTCGCGCAGACGCTCAGCGAGTTTATGGGCCATAACTTGCTGGTCACCGCCGCTCACGAGAGGAGCGGTGAAGAGTTCGGTCAACGCGATGATCCGCATGTCGAGCAGTCGTCGGAAGGTGTCCTTGATTGTGGCGTCGTCCAGGAGCATGAGTGTGCAGAGTGTCTCGGCCACGTTCTGATGGACCAAAGTATGTACATATATAATCAGATGGCCAGATCGCTCGCATTGACATGCTTCTTGATAATATTAGATATAATTACCAAGCCCTCACCTGCTCTGATTGATCCACGACCTTTAAGTATTGGACGCCCTTCTGCACGATCTGCGTTTTGAAATGGCTGACAGCGTCCCACTGGCGCTGCACGACGGGGAATGTCGTCTGTTTACCATATTCGCAATGTAAACCAAATTAGTTGGATAGACTTTACTCTAGTTACTTGGTATTTTTGCCCATTCGTTCTCACATCTCTCTCCAACCACAAAACTCACTCCAACTGTGAACGGCACATCCTCTTGCTCAGCCTGTAAGTTCTTGTACACCACTTTGGCGATCAGGTACAGGCGCGCGGCAGTCAGATAATGATCCTGCTCGAGCGCGTGCCAGATCTGAGAGTACGGATGAAAATGATTCAACCAATCGATGTTAGCGGCAAACGACGGGCAGCTGAAAAGACAAAGGAGGCATTAGACAGACCTGTTCTGGTACGTCTACGAGCAGCTTGATCTGAGCCGCGGCGGTGTACAGATAGCGCTTCTTCTGCTCTATTTCGAAAAGGAAGGGACTCTTAGCTCTTGGCATCCATCCGTTTGATACCTGGTCCGGGGAATGAGACGTATGAAATAATCTTACCAGCCGTGGGGTCCTTGTTCCTCCCCGGCAGCCTGGCGGCCGCCTTCCGCTTGATAGAGTTGACATTACACGAGTCCTGCATCTTGTCGAGCATGGCCTGCACGGAGAGCGCGTTCTCGCGCATCGACACAATAGCGTCCGCTGCGGATATCAGGTCGCGATACCGCTCGCTATACGATTCACGTCCGAAAAGTCAATGTAATTGTGGTAACAGGAAACACTGAGAAGGATGGCAATCTAGATATCAGTGCACGTCGCGCTGAGTTTTACATACCCCACCATTAACCGGAGCTCCTGGCGTTTGCTCTCGATGTCGGCTCTGCATAGGTGGAGCCAAGAGGATTAAGCATTTCGCACAATCAGACTGGTCTGCCATTCAAACTCAGGTCCGCATACCTAGTTTTCTTCTCCAAACCCCTTAGGTCCGGGATGCTATGATTGACGAACAAATCGTCTGCGGGGTCGTTCTCAGGCACGTTTGTCATCTTTACACGCTTCGCGATCTCGGTTGTAGCCTTTTGAGTTCATACACACGTGTATGACGTCACTCAAATTTCTCAGTTACTTTTATATAAGTACGCCCACTTCTAACAATGGACAAGCGCTGATTTGAACCCATCATCACGCTTCGATTTCCATTGCACTTGCCTCCATCAACTCCATCAATGACGTCTCCCCCCTTCCAGAACGCCAGATCTGAGGGCGTCCGACTTCGTGCTGAGCAACGATGACGACACAAGGTGCCCAAACATGGTCATAAACAGAAGATGGGTGGTATCTTTTCTGCACAGGACTTATAAAGAGGGGGAGGCCACGTTACGTTTTCTCGATGTTCCCTCATATCGGTCAACTATCTTGTTGCAGGTAACCCGTGTATTCTGTCTGTGTACTAGGAATTTCTTTCGCGCATCTGTACTTCTTATGACATACGCTTGCATCCACCAACAATCCCCGTAATTGGCCATTGACAAGATCTCAAACAACCACAAATTGAAACTAATTCTCTTCCATAAAATCATTGTAAGCAAACCATTGTAAGCTATCAATCAATGTATTGCATTACCCCCCCCCCCTTTCTCCCATTGCTCGAGAACATTTCTCACCTGCCCGCTTCCCCCGTCTCTTCCCACCGGTCATGCCTATATATCCAGCCGGACCACTCAACCACAGAGCAACCGAGCTGGAATCATGATCAACATTCTTATTCCAGTCCTGAGTTTTGTGGCCCTGATTCTGCAGCTCTTCGCTTTCCTCGGTGACGTGAGGAATATCGCCTTCTTCCGGGACATCTACTACTTCCGCCTCGACATCATAGCGGACACCAGCTTGATTCCGAGCGGTTTGATTCCGAACGGCTTGATTCCAAGCGATATCCAGCACGCTCTTGGTGACCCGGATTTCGTGACGTTCGGCCTGTTCGGGTTCTGCCAAGGGCTCTATGCGAAGGGCGTGACGTTCTGCAGCCCCCCAACACTAGGGTACAAGTTTGGTGAGCACTCGGGCGAATTTCATAAGTCACGTCGATTTTTTGTTCGGTTATTGACTAGGCTTTCTCCAGATTCTAACAAATATGTTCCCCTCCAGACCCCCAAGGTACCGTTTCACAGGCTCTAGCCTCCATGATACCCAGCTACATCCAAACCGATCTCGTCCGTGTCCATGCCGGCGTTTTCATACCCTGCATCTGCCTCACCTTCCTTGTCTTCGTGACCGGACTCGTGACGCTGCGGCACAAGGGGCATCACGGCTTTGCGCCTGTCGTTCTGTCCATCGTCGCCCTCGTCTTCGCTATCGCCACGTTCATCATCATGCTGGTCATGTACCTGGCCGTAAGGGCCGCGGTCAACGCCATCACCATCGCCAAGGTGTACGGGACAACGGGACCGGCGATCTGGATGACGCTCGTGGCCGTCCTCGCACTGATGGCGGTCACTGTGATGTACTTTGTCCAGTGGTGTCTGCTTCGATCGGGGAAGGAGCCAAGAACGGCGAGGGGGAGGTGGTTCTATAGAAATATGATGAATAATGAGAGGACCGAGCCAACGGGTGAGGGGAGAGAGCCGATGGGTGAGAGAGCGCCGATGGGTGAGAGAGCGCCGATGGGTGAGAGAGCGCCGATGGGTGAGAGAGCGCCGATGGGTGAGAGAGCGCCGGTGGGTGAGAGAGCGCCGATGAGCGAAGTTTAACCGAATTTCAAATATTTGTAATGTCGGTAGGACATGTATTTAAGAACAAGTGTGGATTCTAAAAACGAACATTGACACATTCCAATCAATGTATATATAATAATGCCAAGAATATGAGTAACCCAGAAACGTAAAAAATAAACCAATTTGATAAAAAGCCTGTTAACGGCGAGCCACCCATCGGGAGTCACTGGCCAAAACGAGGCGATGATGTCATGGATGGGGGTTCTCGTGATCTCCTCTGAGCCTTGGCCCGAGGCCTTGCCCTTTGAATCCTTTGTCTTCTCCCAACATCATTCACGACATGGCCTCCACAGTTCGACCTTCGCAGACTCAGTACGACTATGCAGACTACGTTCCAGCAGACCAAGCGTTATGCCCTATATGCGAGCTGGCCTGTGTGTCGCTCCAGCAGCTCAATCAGGTGCAGGATGGCCTGCTTGTCTGTTGCCCTTGATACCCCCTCCGAAATCATCCGGAACCAACAGCTCCTAACCAACCTCTTGACCATCGTCTCGTACCATATAGCACATCGACGACGCGCACACTGAAGAAGAGTCTAAAAACATCCTCGTCTCATGGTTCCGCAACACCCAGAAACGCGTTCTCTCCAACAAGTCTCCCCTCTCGGCTGCAACTGGCTCGTCCGCCAACACCATCACCAAATCCTTCTCCTCCCTTGTCGACCAGAATCTTCTTAGCAACTTCAACAATCTAGCCCTCAGCAGCGTGGTCGGTGGAACCACCCCCAACAGCTTCACGCCCGAGCAGGAGCGTGCCATGGAACTCGTGACGAATAAGCACTGGCAGCGAGAGACCGGGCAGGATATTTGCACGCATCCTGGGTGCGGGAAAGTGCTGGGGAGTGTGTTGGGAAAAATTGGGGTTGGAAAGCAACACTGCATGAAGTGAGTAAGAGCTTTACGTAACGTAGTTTCGAAAGTAAAGTCTGAATAGGCTAAGCGCAGATGAAAGTATATCAACTGTTCCCTATGGGCCTACCCTAATTTGTCATGCTTTCTTTCATCTTCATCACTCCAAAGATGTGGCCATTTATATTGCGATGCACACTGCCAACTGCAGATGCGCCTGTCCACGTCAGCACAACACGATCCCCAGAATGGCATTTGGTGTAGGGCATGCGAGTCTTGTTATGGCCTAAGGGAGGGATATTTCGATTATGATGGTGTGTTATTTATACTATTACTATAAACCATATCGTCTGCCTGTCTGATTCGACTCGTTGAATTGCAATCATTTGTGTCTACCGCTTTCTCACACCCCTACAACTACATGCTTTCCCCTTCCTGTCTTCTCCAGGCGCCCGCCGCGACCACTCCGCTACTTTCCTCGGGATCCGCAAGAAGACAATTGAGCGTGTTCACCTAGAGTCAAACCGGCTTGAGAAGCGGCTCGAGAAGCTGGCGCGCGTCTACGCTGACGCTACAGCGTCATCCGCGCCCATCGTGAACCCGAACGCGCCAGTGCTGATGCTTCCGCAGTCGTCCAGTCCGAAGCGGTCGGACTCGACGTCTACCATGAGCAGCGTGCTGTCGACGAGACCGAGGCCTAATCCGGCCGCGACGCCGAGCCTGCTGACATTGAAGAAAGTCCGAGGTGGGTGTGTTGCTATGTCCGTCAATTGCGGAGCGGCTGGGAAATAGGATGGGCAGTCAGAAGGCGGTGTTGTGTGATACGAATCCCGCACTCACGAATCGCTGTTGGTCTGGGGCTTCTGCGCATTCCTCCTTTATTGAACTGTGCATTCATCTCCACACCCAGATGGCGAGAAGGCGGTAGTCAAATGGGCTGACAATGCATCCGCGCTAGCATGTCCGTTATGCACGTAGGTTTCATGATAATGAGAGGCCAAATTCTAATGGGTAATGGATTGCTAATCGTGGCAGACTTAAGCATGGCGTGTTTGCCGCCTTGCTTATCCGAATTCCGCCGCACCTTAACCGCGCATTGTATGTTCGCACAACAGGCACAATTTCACTCTAACAAACCGCAAACATCACTGCCGCCTCTGCGGACGTGTCGTTTGTGGCGAACCCCGGTGCTCTGGCCCGATACCCTTGTTCCTGAACATGGCGACGGATGCGACAGATGAGGACCCCGTAGGCGAGACGAGGGCGTGTCGGGAGTGCAGGAAGGCTGTGTTTAGGTAGGCGGATGGAAGGGAGCGGAAATCGTTGGGTGATGTGCCAGATACTGACCGTATATGATGTGGTTTTGGTAGGCGTAAAATACAGTATGAGGAGTTATCGCGCCCGTTACCGGTCATTGGGCTATATGCGCAGCTAGCGCAACTGCGGCGGAACATTGAGAAGGTGTTGCCACAATTCCAAGAGATGGTAGTGATGTTGGAGTAAGTCGTTATGTTTTATGTATGATTCTTCACTTGTAACGTGAGTGGGCATATTATAATGAGTGGTTGTCTAATCAAGCAATCCGGATAACTTTCTTATCCATTCCAGACAACAGGGAATGGGTCAGCAACCCCACCCGGATTATGTTGCGGCCGCTAAAATCCGTAAAGAACTCCTCGACGACTTTACCTCGTACGACACGATCTCAAAGCGCATCTTTTCACTCCCAACACGGTCGGCCTCCTTGAAACGCTTGCATACCAACATCCACATCGCGGCTACGCATTACCTTCAAAAGCACATGTTCCCGCTACAGATGCTTCCCAAGATCTTGAAACCCTTGCGGAGCACATTAGCAGAGCCCGTGAACGGAACCGGGAAGAGCAAAATCATGGGCCAGAAGGCAGCGGAGTTGCAGGAGGTGATCAAGGTGCTTGAGGAACAGTGCACGTCCGTGGAATCGTACGTGGCCGAGGCGCAGAAAAAGCGGAAGTTTGACGATGTGAAGACGTTGAAGGCGAGCTTGGACGACTTGAAAGAGGAGATTGGGAGGTTGAAGGCTGAGATAAGGGAGGAGCTGTGAGCTATTTGCGATGGGTTTGGGAGGTGTTGAGGTGGATTAAGGAGGGTGGATGCGGATCTTCGGCAACGGAGAATATTACATGTCGTTATCCAAGGGGTGGTGGGATGAATTTGAGATGTCGGAAGATAGCGCTTACAGGGACTCGCAAACCTTTCATCTTCCGGTATCGGTTGTATGATATACCCTGTCTCTAGAGCCTATGAACATTCTTTTTCTCTCTCTACGTCCCTTGCCGTTCCCTTAGATGCGATTTTTCCGAGATGGGGTATCACTTGCTCGAGATGGTACACCATAGACTTCCGCAACCTATCAGTTACATGAGTAATTTAATCTCTGTAATTTTACCAAATTGACCACCATGTATTATAGCAAAATAAAAGGTTGTTTGATGAATTGAAATCTCCCGCTGTACATGTACGAAGTTTGGGTACTCTTTTGAAAAAGTCACGTTGTTGGCTGGGAGAGCATAGTAGAACCTAGTGTTCTTGGGGACGCTGGTCATTGGAAAGAGAGGCTCATTATCCTTAGAATAGACATAGTTTGTTATATAAGGAAATGTGGTGACGTAGTCTGTTGCGAAAATTTGTGACGTGTTTACCTCGATTCACAAAAAAACGCTGCAAGCGCATTGATCGAACATCTGATCAGCATGCTTGCACTCTGCCGAACCTACCCTGCCGTGCGCCTTTTGCGCTTGAAGCCATCCATATATTCAGCACCACGAGTAGTTTCAGTTTTCTACCGATTGTATACAACAGATCCAAACACGACCGAAGCCAATCCAGCTGTCTCAACACCGTCGCCAGATGGAAAACGTCGAGCCAGAAAGCAACCCAAGGTGCCGGGGGTTCCGAAGCGCACATTTCAACCAAATTCAGCTGGCCTTCCGAGTACTTCCAGCACCGAGTCGTTGGATTCCACACGAACGAAAAAAAAACGCAAGAAAGCCGAGGTAAAAGCAGCAGCAGCAAAAGCAGAGGCAACAGCAGCAAAAGCAGAGGCAACAGCAGTAAAAGCAGCGACCAAGGAAAAAGCAGATGCCGAGGAAGAAGCAGCGGCCGTGGCCGAGGCGTTGATGGAAAATAGAACGACCAATGCCTCCCGCGTGCCGTCATCGCTAAACTATTTCCTTTCATCTGATCCCTTTGCGAAGTCAGTGGACAATGAATCTTTGGAGGAGACAGGTGAAAAGGCTGCCGAATCAATGACAAAAGCTCCGCAGGCGATCGAGTTTCCCGACTGGCTGCAGCCTCAACAGTCTCCTCCCTCTTTTCGAAAAAAATCGGTGAAAAGGCCCGTTTCCTCCTTACGGGAGAAATTGATGGCAGTGGGTAACTGGAAAAAGATAGTTACTAATGAGTTGAAGTATGAGAGTAAGTGTCATTGAAATTTCTTTGTTATCGCCGGTTGCACTATTCGATAGTCGGCAGTTTTCTAATTATTTCATTATCCCAATTTTAGAGGTTTTGCCACCAGTGGAAGCTCCGCCAGTACCCCATTTGGCACATGGCCTTGATCGCGCGTTGTTTAAGTATACATCAGCCGTTCTTTCATCAATCCAACCACCGATTCTTGGCGTTGTTCTTCACCCTTACATATGTAATTTCTTGATAGTCCTGGCGTCCACTACCTCCAGGACCCGCGATCAAAGGTTTTTAACTTTGACCCATACTTGAAGCGCATCACTCCACCCGCTGACTTCGACTATTCTGCACTCGCACCTTATATCACGTCGTCTAAGGACGAGGTAAAAACTCGCACACGCAAAGTTTTTTTTTTTTTTTTTTTTTTTTTTTT
>RQIL01015998.1:0-10687 GCA_003951145.1 Jimgerdemannia lactiflua | reverse complement strand
CCACCCACTCCCGGCCCCCTACCCCTACCCTCCCAAAAACCACTTCCCTGCCCTCAACTCGGCTTCTGCTTTTAGTTATAATACTTCTTTTATCTTTCCTGGGCCTTGATAATCTGGTTTCAGATATCATTTTGCAGCTGATCTCCTTTTTCAAAAAGCTTTCCAAGGTTCTTATAGTCAGCAGTCCTGGTCTTCTTGGCAAATATCATTTCAAAGGGCTTTTGTTTGGTTGAGGTAGCAGGGGTGTTTCAGATTTCCCACAGGATTTCAGGTAAGCAGAGATCCCAATTGGTAGGATTAATCTTGGCAAGTCCTTTCTTGATGGTCTGGTTCATTCTTTTGGTCATCTCATTGGTTTGCAGATGATAAGAGGTGGTCCTTTTCAGGTAGATCCCATGAATTCATGCATAACTTGAGATTATGTTATTCACAAATTCAGTTCCTCAGTCAGAGATGAGTTCTTCAGGGGGTCCATATTGGTGGGTGAGGTCATATAGGTATCCAACAATTGTCAGGGCATCTGCAATCTCCATGGGGTATGCTTCAGGCCATTTGGTCAGATGTTCAACAAATACTAGAATGTATTTGTTTTGTTTTGGTGTTACTTTTTTTTTCTTTTTCTTCTATTGGCCATAGCCACATTTATTACCAAGACACATATCTAAACATCACATTTGTCCTCATACCACATCGGTAGTCCTAACCTATACTATACTATCCTACTCCCACACTTACTCTCCCCTCTACCCCCACTCTCTCAAATACTATCTCATTGCTAATCACCTGCACTTGTCCCTCACTCTTGCTATATATGACATCAACTAGCTTCCTTTGGCTCCCTTCCCCAGAGCCCCAGCCCCTCTGCCAACCTGTCAGTATGTCTTTCATCAACCACCACCACCTCCCCATCTTTTCCCCCAGGGTCAACTTCTTTCTGTCCTCGAATACTACCAACCAGTGTCCTGCCATCCCTACCTACACTGCAACGACCCACCCCAGTGTGAGCCACTCATTACCTACTATGTCTAGCACTCTTTCCTGAAGTACATCCTACCTCCTCAGCTCATACTCCCTATTTATCCTACCCATACACTGCCCCACCTCTCTCCAAAAATCCTCCAACACCTTGCACTCTCCTAGCCAATGCTCTGGGGTCTGTACTACCCCACCAGCCTGCCCAACCCCCAAGCACTCCTCACACTCAAAGTCCCCTCCAGCCACCAATTCGTTTTGGTGTTACTGGCAGGGGTTCAATTATGTCTACTCTCCATCTTTGAAAGATGTGAGTAGGTGGGGGAATTGGTTGCAGAGGGGCTTGATAGTTCTTCTTTCCTTGATACTTCTAGCAGGTATCACATTTCTGAATGATATCTTGGACTTGTGTTCTGAGGTGGGGCCAATGTTGATATTTTTCTTGAATCTTGTCTTCTGTACTTGTCTGTCCTTGGTGGGCTTTCTGGTGTTCTCATTGGATGAGATCTTCTTGCTCCTTAATGGTCTTGGGAACTTCTTTGAGGGTGCAGTTCCAAGGTATACCCTTCCTTTGGTTCATTGGGTCATGTGGGAAAGAATATCAACATTGTTGTGAGTTCTTCCTGCTTTGTGGATGATATTGATTTCATAATCTTAGAGAATAAGGATCTATTGGGCAAGGATTCCAGTGGGGTCTTTTTGGTACAGTAACCATTTGAGTGCTGCATGGTCTGTAATCAGGGTGAACTTTCTTTCAATGAGATAATGTTTGAATAAGGTGACTGCCTATATGACTATAAGGCATTCCAATTTGGTACTCCCATAGTTGGTCTGCTGCTTGTTGGTGGCTCTGCTTGCATAAGCTATCACATGGTGCTGTTTGTCAGGTCCTTCTTGTGTAAGGATTGCTCCAAGGCCATTCTTGGATGCATCAGTATACAGAATGAAAGGTTTCTGTAGATCTGGTCAGACTAGGATTAGTGCTGAGGTCAGGCAGTGTTGTAGTTTTCAGAAGGCTTCTTCTTGTGGTTCTTTCCATTAGAACAGTACTCCTTTCTTCAGCAAGGTTTGGATTGGGGCAGAGATTTTGGCAAATCTCTTAATAAATCTTCTGTAGTAGGATGCAAGCATCAGGAAGGATAGGGCTTCTTTTGGGGTCTTGGGAATGGGGAAGTTGTTGACTTTTTCGATCTTCTTGGGGTCTGCATGTGTTCCATCTTTAGATACTATGAATCCCAGGAATTCAAGCTTCTGTTTGCCAAAGTAGCACTTCTTTGAGTTGAGTCTCAGGTGGTTTTGTTGGGTGAGTTTGAAAAACTCTTCAAGGTCTCACAGGTGGTCTTTGAAATTTGCTGAGTAGATGTTGGAATCATCCACATAAACAATCGGGCAGTAGTGGATGAGAGGGGCATATACTGAGTTCATCATTCACTGAAAGGTCGGGGGTACATTGCAGAGTCCAAAAGGCATTCAGAGGTACTCAAACAATTTTCCTAGGGCAAGAAAAGCTGTCTTTTGAATGTCTTTGGGGTCCATTGGTATCTTATTGAATCCTGCAAATAGATCCATGCTGCTGATTTTGTAGCTGATCCAGAAGGTCATCAATTCGGGGCAAGGGGTATACATCTTTTTCAGTTACTGTATTGAGTTTCCTGAAGTCTACAACTAGTCTCTATCCTCCTTTCTTTAGTACAATAAGTATAGGGCTGGCCCAAGGGCTGATAGAGGGTCAGATGACTTCATTGTCTAAGAGTTCCTATATGTGTTCTTTTTCGAATGTCTTCAAGTAGTGGGGTATCCTGTATGGTTTCTGTCAGATGGGTGTTGTATTTTCTGTATTTATACTGTGGTGGTATGATGGGTTGTATGGCAGGTTGCCATAGTCTGTGGTGAAGATGTCCTGATATTTATGAAGGAGTTTGGTCAATTGTTGTTATTGCTGAGGTGTCAATTCTTCTCCAATATTTGTGGAAGGCTTCACTTTCTCCTGGGTCGCAGAGGGGCCTTTCCTTTCTTCTGTGACCTTTTGCCATTTCCCTGTAAGTTTAATTCATAAACTTCTCTGTATGTTTGGTTGAGGTAAGGCACAAGGTATCCAATGATGGTTCCTTTTGGCAAGATGATGTTGTCCCAGCTTGTGTTGGTTGCTCAGGAGTATACTGGATTCATTTTGTCAGGGAAGGTGTACCCTTCTATGTACAGATTTCGGATTTCTTCATTGGGTTCGAAGAAAAGATTCCTGGGGTCTGGTGGTGCAAAGATTTCAATGGTGGTTTGCTCTTCTGGCTCAAGGATGAGGTTCTTGTGAAGCTTTACTGGCTGGCGAAAAACTTGCTGAGGGGCATTTGCTTTGAATTGGCTGACCTAAAGGAGATGTACTTCCTTCTTGTCTGAGCTTCCAAATCCTTTGGTTTGTCTGATTCCTTGAGTGAGCTTGGGCACTTCTTGTAGCTAAGGAGTCTTGTATTTGAGGAAGACTGCCTGTGTAATTTTGTCTCCTTTGTTGATTCAAATCCATTCACCACTTCCATTTCTTAAGATGATCTTGATTTTGCCTATGTATCCTGGGTCAATGGTTCCTCCTTAAGTAGAGAGTCCTTTAAGGGCTAGACCAGACCTTGAGGTCAACTAGATGTAAGTTCCTTTTGGTGGTTACATGGCAATACCGGTTCTGATGAGCTTTGTACTTTTGGGGCCCATAGTAGTGTCATAAAGATTGCTGAGATCATAGCCAACATCTTCTTGGTGTGCCTTTTTCGGTGGAATTGTATTGGGATGAAGTAGGGTAAACTGTGCAATGTTCTTGCCAAGTATAGGCTGCCCATGGGCTGAGGCTCCTGTGGCCTTAGATTTCCAACCTCTGATATCTAGGTGTGGCTATCTTGCTCCGATAGAGGGGTCTTGAAGATAATTAATTTCTCTTTTTCCAGTAGGGTCCAGGGCTTCCATGAAATTGATAGCATCTTCTATCCATCCTTGGCAAGTTTCATGGTGAATGAGGGCCAGGACATCTTCTCCTAGGTCATGTATCTTGAAGACCTTCTTTTTAGGCTTCTTCTTCTTCTCCTTTCAAATCTGGGGTCGATCATCTCCTCTTTTGAGTGTGTGTACAATCACATCCTTGCTAAGATGGATCTTTTCATGTTGACAAGGCCAGCATCTTGAGTGCTTCCCATGATGGCAATATTCCATGGCTTGGAAGTACTTCTTTCTTTCTTCAATTTCTCCTTGCTTTGAGAATCTGCATCCATTCACATCATACTTTGGTGGAAGGGTAGAGAGGGGTTTCACTTCTGTTTGGGTGTAAAATCCGACTCCATGTCTTCTTTTCACAAGTGAGGTGGTGGATTCTTGGAATGAGGTTCCTTCTGTAATGATTTTCGGAGATTCCTTTTCAATAGGCTGTCTGGCTTGCTGGTCCAATATATAGCATTGATAGCAGTAGTTCTTTGGTGAGTGGAAAACAACTTGATGGGGGCATCTGCCTATTCGGAAGGCTCTCTCTTGATGGGTTTCAGGCCTTGGGATGACTGGTTGTGAGCTGGGTCCAGCTTCTCCTTCACTCCAGGTGTTGTCATCTTCTCCTTCTTGTGGGGCCCAGTTCAGATCATCCCATGAGACAATTGCAGGAAGCTCTTCATTTTCGGAAATGCCATCATCTTCTTCCTCTGGCGGTTGGTCCCAAATTGCTTATACTTCTGCTGCTTCAATTTCAGGATTGGGCATAACTAATGCATGGCTTTTTGGCTGGGTGTTGTGAAGGCATTTCTTCTTCTTTCTCCTGCATTCAGGGCATGTAGTTCCAGGACTCTTTCGAATTACCACATGTCTGGATGAGTGTTCCTCACATTTCTGTCTTTGGAGGCATTTGGTACATCCTCTGGCTTCTCCAGCAATGGCTTCAATTGTAATAGAGATGGTATCTTGTACCCATACATTGTCTTCTGGTCTGTCTTCTACCATGTTGATTCTGGGCCTTAGTCTGGGGTCATTGTCATTTTTGGAATCCTCCTCTTCTTCCTCTTCAGTGGTGGATTCTTTGCTGCTAGCATATTCTTCTTAAATGGTCACCTTCTTCTTCTTTTTTGATGGCTCAAAGCTGGTGACTTTGACTTGGTACTTCTTTCCTCTGTAGTCAAATTTGAGTACTTGTTGACCAATGTTGACATCTGCATTCATCTCCTTTATCCAATTGGTGCCAAGGATCATGTCATAGGTGATGGCTTCAGTCACAACTGCCTTGGGGATGGCAAACTGAATGTGTCCAAGAGTGATGGTGATGTTTCAGACTTCTCCCAGGGGTTGGGTTCGGGCTCCATCTACTACTATGATGCTGAGGCTAGAGGGTCCATCAATGGGCCATTGAATGCTGTCTAGGAATTTCTTGGCAATGACACATATAGCTGATCCTGTATCAATGAGGATTTTCGCCTTTTGGCCTCTGATTTCTCCAAACAGATAGGTGCTGACATGTCTTTCTGCAGCTTGTACTGCTGGGGTTGCTGGCTCTTCTTGAGGAATGGGAACTCTTCCTGTGTAAGATCTGGTGGTTCACAATAACTTGTTCCTTACTCTAGCAAGTGTCAGTTGAAGGAACTGCAAGAGTGGGACTTCCATCTTGGCTTCTTGGATCTTCTTCTAGGCTTCATTGTAGATGTCTCAGGGCATGGTCTTTGGGATGTATTTCTTCTTGGACTTTGGAGTCTTTGTTTTTGATTCTGGTTCTTCTCCCATCTCTTTATCAGCTGATTCTGGTAGAGAATCTTCTCTATTGATAGTAGCTCCAGGAATGAAGGGTGAAGGAGAATGGGGAGGTGTATCAACCTGCTCTTCCTCATCTTCTTCTCGAATGGTTCTCCTGCTGGTTCTTTTGGGAGGTTTTTCTACTCCTCAGGGTTGGCCTACTGCTCTCTTCCTTTTTTCTGCTGGGTAGACTATTTCTCCATATTCAGCCTTGGTTGGATACAAGTCTAGATCACTGTATTCTTCACTGTCACTCTACTCATAGTCTTCTACTGGGTGAGCTTCTGTCCTCTTGTTATCCTTTTGGTTTGGTGGTTCAGAATTCTTTGAGCTGCCTTGGTTGTTGCATTCGGGGGCATAGTGTCCTTGCTGTCCACACTTGTAGCATTGGATCTCTGCTCTATCTCTTGAGGGATAGTTTCGACTATCAGAGGATGGATAGTTCCTCTGGTAATTCTGATTTTCATGTGGAGGATACCTTGGCTGGTAATTCCGATTTTCTTGAGGAGGATACCTTGGCTAGTAGTTCCGATTTTCATGAGTGGTAAGCCTTTCAATCTGCCCAACCAGTCTGTCTACTTTTGAATTGAGGTCTTGAATCTTATTCTTGTCCTTCTTCAATTCTTTGGTAGGCTTCTCTCCTTTTGATTCTCCTTGAAGAATTCCTTGCAGGGCCTTGACCAAGAGGTCTTCTTTGTCTTCTTTTCGATTATCAGTCAAAGTAGTCCCTTGTTTGACATCAAAGTATCCTTGGGCTGCATCTACTTGTTCCTCAGGCTTCCTGATGTCCAGGGTTCAGACATGTTGAGCAATGTTGGGTGGAATTCCATTCATGAAGGTCATTGGACCAATGATGTCTTGATTGGGAGCATTGAATTCAGCAGCATGCATTCTCTTCTGAATTCTGGTGAAGAATGCTCTTGGGGATTCTCTAAGGTTCATCTTCATTCCCATGATAGATTCTTGAGCTTTATGGTGGGTTTCATTTCCTGCATACTTTTCAATGATCCAGTGTTGCATGGCTTCATATTGTTCTTCTTCTGACCTTGCATTCTCCATAATATCTCCTAGGTCTGTGTTGACATCATTTGCAGTTCTGGTGAAGATGCCTTTGGCTGGTTCTCTCAGCTGTGCCTTGAAGACATTGATTTGTTTTTGGGTTGACAAATCTCTCAGGGCTGCTATTCCTTTGATTGCATCTATGAATTCTCTTGGATCCTACTCTGGATATCCTGCAAATGTGGATAGAGTTGTGCCCATTTCGTCCTCACTGTCTTCTGATTGTGTTTCAATTTCTGGCTCTGATTCTGAGTTGTTGACTATTGATGGGTATGAGCTTGAAGGTACAGAAGATCTGAGAGATGGTGCTCTTCTCAGTACTATTCTGGAGAGCCTTGTGGGTTGGTTTCTTGGGATTGGAGTTTCTGGTCTGGGTAAATCAAGGAAAACTCTTGGAGGGAATCTTTCAAGATGTTTGTTGAGGTCTTGGACAAGGTTGTCAAAGTCTTGGTTGGTGTTATCTACTTCATCTGGTGTGAGCTTGTCGAAATCTCTGGTTGGTGTATCTACTGGTAGTGCTGGTGGAGGATTTTGTACAGTGCTGGCTTCTGCAATATCTGATCCTTCTGATGCTGAGTGGTATCCAATTCTAGAGGTGATTATGTCTCTTCCTGTCCAAACACTTTGTAGAGCTGGGATTTCTTCTCCTGTGGTAGCTGAGATTGGTAATATATCAAAGGTTGCAGTGGTGCTGGTCTCCAGGTTGAAGGTTGGGTTCTGTGAGCTGAAAAGTCATGATAATTCTTTTGAGAATATTCCCAGTTAAGCCCCCAAATGTAATGTGCCTGGCTCAATGGAGGCAAATTACAAGGTTGGGTGGCTATTGTCGATTGGCTTGAGCCCCCAGTTAATTTGTTAAAAAGCAACAAAATGTTCAGGTATTGTATAAGTGTACTGATGTCTAGTGTTATAATATTCAACAGCTGGAGACTTTCTGTGTGCGATTTCCTAATTTGGCGGCATTCTTGGGTTGATGGTCCTGTGTGTGTGTGTGAGCAGATTTCCTTTTTGAGCAACGATCGATAGGCAATTTCGTGTCACTCAGCGATCTTGTGTATGGTGAATTTGGTGGACGGATCAAATGTGGCGGATTTCTTGTGTGCTGCAGATTTCCTTAAAGGTGCGGGCTCTCTGGGAATCGGGTGATCAGATTCCTTTTCTGGCGGATTTCTCAGGTGTGGTCTTCGAACAATGCAGTTAAATGGACGATGCGGACAGTTGATGTGGACGGTCGATGCAGATGGTCGATGCAGCTTTTTCCTTTAGTGGCAGATTACTTGGATGATGCGGATCAGCAGTATGTGGCGGATCGGCGGACAAAATGGAGAATGATGCGGACTTCTTGAAATCGGCGGACTTGAATAAATGCAGATCGGCGGAATGTGGCAGATCGGCAGACAAAATATAGAATGATGCAGATCGGCTGAATGTGGCAGATCAGTGGTTAGAAACATAGCGGACTTCTCTTGAAAAGAGGTAGCAAACTCGGGCTTCAAAGTTATATCGGTTGACTGGCTTTGAGATGGATTACTTGAAAACGGTGGACTTCTTTGTATCAGAAAGTGAACCAGAGTGGAAATGAAGAACCAAGCTCACAATCTCCTAGAAGAGGCTTTAGAGTGGGTGTTTCTCCTAAGTGTTGCAATCCTTCTTGGATCAAGTGGCTCTGGGCAGGCATATCCCTCAAAGTGTTGTAGGCAGACTTGTCTTTTGCTTTGGATTTAATTTCGGAACTGAGGTTTATTCACTCTTGTCTCTGGGGTATTTTATACATTGTGGTTGCTACCTGGTTGCTATCTGGCTAATTATAGATTTGCTATTTATGGTGTGTTTGGGGTGACAGCTGCTGTCAGGGTGACAGTCACTGTCAGAGTGACAGCTACTGTCAGGGATTTTCCCTATTTTAGCTATCTGGTTATTTATACAATTTCCACAGCAATGGTTGCTGTGGTGGTTACTATGCTAAGTATTCATGTCATCTGGTTTGTCTGCGTTATCTGGCAATAATTCGGGTGGTATGTTTTGGTGGTTTGTCACACTACAAACTCTGAAATTAACTTCTTGAGTAACAGGGCCATCACCAGGCCTATCACACTATTTAATAGATTGCTCTTATATACTATTCCTAGTCTCCTGGGGTTCTTCTTGTACCTATTAATAGTTATATCTAGATTTTTTTCCAGATTGACTATCATATCACCATCAGCAGTTTCAGCCCCTGTGCTAGTCACACCTCCTTCAGCCCCTTCCTCCCTTCTATCTAGCAGTGCTCTGTCAGTACTCCCAGTCTTCCTCTTTTATTTCCTAGCTATCTTCCAGCCACCAGCTCCTCCCTCTTTCCTTCCATTCTTAACTATAGCTGCAAAACTCACTGCTCCACTACTCTCAGTCTTCTTACTCTTCTCCTGTCTCCCACCAATTCCTCCTCCCATCAATGGCCCAAAGAATCTCTTTCCCATATCTATCTCTTTCTTTCCATACTGCTATTGAAATGCTCCACCACCTCCCACACCAGTACTTCTATCAGAACCTTGCATTATCACTATTACCTTAAGAGCTTTCTTCAATAAATATTGGAAAAATATATTAAAAGTATATAGAAAATTAGTATAATGTAAATGTTATAAGAAAGAGATATAGTAGTATCACTATGTACTTTTCTGTTAGCAAGCTTTGTGGATTAATATTCTTGATATTAATTTCTATAAACTATATAGATTATACTGAACTCTAATATATATAGTTCTTAAACTGAGATTCTCTTAATATATATCTTCCTTAGCTCTTTCAGAAATTTTCATCTAACTTCTAGTATATTCTTAAGGACTTATTCAACTATCAGACTAATATTTTGTAAATAGATATATTTCCAAAGTAATGCTACTTTATGAGACTTACTACTTCTTCAATATTTAGATTTTTTAGATAAATTCTCTTATTTCTGATAGGTATTTTATCAGCAGATGATTCTACTTATATTTTATCTTCTTCAAAATCTAGCAAAGAGGTACTTAGAGTTACTTTTAATAGTCTAGCTTTAGGTTTAGAGTTGTCTTTTCTACCTTACTTGCTAGTCTCTTATAGAGTATCTGAGAAGAAATAGTTGTATCTTAAGTACTTATCAGTAAATACTATTACTGATAAGAGAGATAGTAGTGGTTCTCTTGATCTTTCTTAGTCTCTTAGCTGTATTGATACAATATTACAGATTACTTTGGTGGAGAATACTTTAAATAGATATATATGTTATCTTAGCTTTGAAGCCAGACTATTTCTTTCTCTATTTCTTGAGTTTTATGATCTATTTAGATGTGATTAATATTTCTATCATTGGTTTGAGTAGTTTGATTTATTGGGCAATTCATTTGAATATAACCTTAATTTCTATAGTAAAAGTATATTAGAGTATAAGTACTTACTAATAGAGGTCCAGGGGTTATAGATAATATTGCTTAAGTAGAGCTTCTATTCTTCTGCTATCAGTAGTCTAAGCAGTTATTCTAATGATAATCTTATTGTCTTTTTTCTTGATTCTTTAATTAAGTAATAGCTATTACCAAATCTTTCATCTGTTGGGTGGCCTTCCCCCTTGGGCAGGGAGTTCCCCAGGGAGACCCCCTGTCCCCCATTCTGTATGCTCTGTCCCTAGAGCCTTTGTTGGATAGAGTCAGAAGGAGAGTCGAAGGACTGACGGTACTAGGGGTGAACTGGAAAGTGGGAGCCTTTGCTGATGATATAGTGGTGGGCCTGGGCACCCTTGCAGATGTCAGGGAGCTTAAGGAGGCTGTAGGATGGTATGAGCGGTGTTCTGGGCAGAAGCTGAACTGGCATAAGTGTGAAACAATGGTCTTGGGGAATGGTCTGATGGGAGGGGACATTATTGGAACAATTATTCCCCCTGGGGAGGCAGTGC
>RQIL01015987.1:0-10687 GCA_003951145.1 Jimgerdemannia lactiflua | reverse complement strand
ATATTAAAATAATAAAAAATTATGGTAAAAATTTTAGAAGTATAACAATATATAAATAAAGAATTACTAAACAAAATTGAAATACTGAAAAAGCAATTAGTCGATAAAGAAGAAAATCTTAAATGGGAAATTTGAAAGATTGGTTGAGAAGAGTAAGAATATAGAGTAGAAGGCTACAAATATTCTACTTTTAAAAACTTGGATGATAAATGATTAGAGGAAGGTAAAGTCAGAATGACTGTAATATTTTAGCATAGTTTATTTCTTTTCTTTGTCTTTTCCAGTACTTTCCATAACCTTTCAGTATCTTCTGAATGCTTAGAAATCCTTTCTTGGTGCCAAGCCTTAGCTAGAATATTCTAGTCACTGCTATTTTTGATTCAGCTAGTCATGGAACTTCATGGAACATTGTGGAACTTTATTTATTATCTTTGCCAAGAACTTTTCTTTTGGCATTTCTATTGATTTCTTAGATCCTTCCAGATCCTTCTTTTAGATCTTGTATAAATATCCTCTCTGTTCTCATAAATAAAGCTCAGAATATTTTCTCCAAGAAACCACAAGATCTTCCTGAACTCTTAGTAACTCTTAAAGCTACTTTGAACTTCCTGAATTAAGTCACTTCCTCACTTAGAAACTAGAACCATTATACTTAGTAGCAGTAGTTAAGTTACACCTTGCCTAAACAAGAAACCCCTCAAGAACTAGTCAAACACCATGTCTATGGACCCCAATGCCAACACCTGAGACAACAATACCTACAACACCTATAATACCTATGTCCCACAGAATGCTCCCCACATTTAGCAAGAAGAAGAGAATGAAATTCCCAATCAGTCATCTGGAACTCTAGAAAGCCTGTTGTACACCGCACTGGCTCAGATTTCCCAACTTCAAGAATGCCTGAATAAGAAAGACAGCAAAGTCCCTGCACAGTCTATATCTGTACCTACAATGGTATCTCCAACCACAGTTACCATCAAGTCTCAGAAGCCTGATACCTTTGATGGCCAAAGAGAAGGACTGTCTACTGATGCTTGGCTTTTCCAATTGGAGCAGTATGGAGAACTGACCAATTTGGAAGAAGCAGTACTAGTTCAATTTACTGCCATACTCCTCTAAGGGAATGCTGCAATCTGGTGGTGAAATCATATCTAGAACATAAGATTCTCTGGCCAAATCAAGGTCTGGGGTGAATTCTCAGATACTATTCGAGACCAATTCAAATCTGTCAATAGCACCAAGGTCATGCAAGACTGTCTGGCAAATGTCAAACAACTCAAATCTGTATAAGTATACATATAATGTACAATTCCTATATATCCTGCTAGAGTTACCTCATGTCACTAAAGATGAAAAGGTCAACAAGTACATCTGAGGTCTCAAAGAACAAACCTGAGTTCATGTTGAACTTGAAGAACCCAAAGACCTAGATACTGTAATGAAAATTACTGATAGGTTTGATGTCATCACCTATAGCAACTGCTTTGAGCAGAAGAGACCACCATTCAACAATAACCACAGAAGAGAGGAAACCAAAGTCAGAACTGTTGGACCTGCCCTCATAGATCTAGACACCATTGACAAGAACAAGAAGAATAAGCTTACACCTGAGGAAAAGGAGCACCTTAAGAAGGCTGGAGCCTGCTTCTTTTGCCATCAGTCTGGCCACATTGCCACTAAATGTCCTAAGAAGACTACCGAACCCAAGAGGATTCTGGTCCTGTCAAAAGACACTCAAGGTCAACAAGTCAAACAAGAAGTCATACTCAATTTCATGTAAGTTAACCCTAAGACCCAGATCTCTCAAGTACAGTCAGAAGGAGCCATTGGTTTAGACCTTCAATCTATATAACAAGTCACTATTCCTGCTCATGAAAGAAGGCTCATTCCAACTGGTCTTGCAGTCAAAATACCCAAGGAACATTATGCAAGAATTATACCAAGATCTGGTCTCAGTATCAAGCACTCACTGGATGTCAGTGCTGGAGTCATTGACCCTGACTTCTGAGAAGAAATGCAAGTCCTACTAGTCAACTACAAGGACCAACCTTATACTGTTAATGAAGGTGACAGAATTGCACAGCTCATTCTAGAGTGAGCCACCCTATCTGTCATCAAAGAAGTCACTAAGTTGTTCTCAACCAAGAGAGATCAGAAAGGCTTTGGCAGCACTGATCAAGTTGCTAGCATAGCTGAGAACTGAGCCAACTCAATACTCATCTTCAAAGGTCTAGTCAAAGGTCAAGAACTAGATATCCTTATAGACAGCAGAGCTGTTGGAAACTTCATAAACAAGAATCTCATTGACAAGCTCAAGATTCTCACCAAGCCAGCTAGCAAGAATGGTGAAGTTGTCACTGCTGATAGCACCACTCTGCCAATTGACTCAATTGCTACTAAACTTCCCCTCAAGATTCAGAAGTACTGGAAATGTTTAGATTTTGAAGTGGCACTCCTAGGAGATCATAACCTAATCTTAGGCAAACCCTGGCTTATATGACACAACCTATACATTGATTGGACCAAGAATGAAGTTACCCTGATTCAAGATGGAGCCAATATTACAATCAAGCCAGACAAGACTCAGATGAAAACTCTGATTGCAACTCTCTCTGCAATTCAGTTCAAGAAGGCTCTCAAGAAAGCTATCTGTGCCTTTGTTGCACTTAGTGCTCCCAAACAAATCAAATTAATTCAAATCGAATCGAATTGAGGGTCATTCGAATCGAATCGAATTGGGGATTTTTCAATTCGAATTAAGTTTGAATCAAATCGAATTTGAATCGAATCAAGGGTCTGATTCAAACCCTATTTTTCGAAATGTAATAACTCGACGAATACACGTCCAAATTCAATTATTTTTAGCTTTTTAGATTCCCCTATATAAGAGGAATCTAACAAGCTAAAGATCATTAAATTTGGACGTGTATTTGTCGAGTTATTACATTTCGAAAAATAGGGTACTCGAATTGAATTAGCCTTTAATTCAATTTGAATCAAATCGAATTGGACCTTTGATTCAATCGAATTAAATCGAGTTTGGGTCAAATTCGATTTGATTTGATTCATTGGAAGCACTAGTTGCACTGATCCAATCCAAGAAAGAAGACAAGAAGCTATCAATCAGTGAAAGCATCAAGCTACTGCTGAATAAGTACAAAGATATCTTCCCAGACAAGCTACCTGGCCTACCACCTTCAAGAGACCATGACCATGAAATCAAGTTGGTACCTGATGCAGCTATACTCAAGAAAAAGATGTATTGTATATTACTACTTGAAATTGAAGCAGTTAAGAAAGAACTCAATGAACTTATCGAGCAAGGAGCCATTCAGCCAAGCAAGTCACCCTTTGGCTCCCCTGTCCTATTTGTCAAAAAGAAGGATGATACCTTGCAAATGTGTATAGACTACCGAGCACTCAATAAGATCACTGTTAAGAACCATTACTCACTACCACTCATTGATCAAATATTTAATGCCCTCAAGAATACAAAATACTTCATCAAGATTGATCTCACCTCTAGATATTACCAAATTCAAATCAAGCCAGAAGACATATCCAAGACTGCCTTCATGATACCCTTTGGACTCTACAAATTTCTAGTCATGGCCTTTGGTCTCACCAATGCATCAGTAATCTTTCAAGACCTCATACAGACTGTCTTCAAGGATCAGCTCTATATCTTTATACTCATATATATTGATGACATCCTGATCTTCAGCAGAACTGAAGAAGAATATCTCAAGTACATTGAACAAGTCCTCAAGATTCTTTGTGAATACAAGCTTTATGCAAAGCTTGAGAAGTGTGAGTTTTTCAAAGATTAAGTTGAATACCTTGGACACATTGTATCAGCCAAAGGGATCCAAGTAGACCCAAGGAAAATACAAGCCATCAAACAGTGGTCTGTATCAGTAAGTCTCACCAAACTTAGGTCCTTCCTTGGTCTGACTGGATACTACTGTAGATTTGTCAAGAACTTCTCTGGCATAGCAGAATCTTTGACAAACCTCCTGCAAAAGGAACCTAACTCTGATTACTATATTCCCTACATCTAGGACACCTTCTGTCAACAAGCTTTTTAAGAACTCAAGAACTGTCTAACCCATACACCTATTCTTCAAAATATGGACCTGAACTTGAAGTTTATAGTTACTACTGATGCATCCAACTTTGCAATTGATACAGTCATCTCTCAAGATGATGGTCAAGGACACAGACCCATTATCTTTTAGTCAAGAAAATTGTCCCTTGTGGAACAAAAGCTAGCCACTCACGAAAAGGAACTCCTGGCAATCATTCATGCCCTCAAGATCTGGCAACACTATCTAGAAGGAGTTGAGTTCAACATGATCACTGATCACAGGTCTCTTCAGTATATCAACACTCAACCAACTCTTTTCTGTCAATAAGCCAAGTGGAGTCAGTTACTTCAGACCTTTACTCCAAACATCATCTATAAGCCCAGCAAAACCCTAGTTGTACCAGATGTGCTCTCAAGAAGACCTGACCTCACCACCATTTTACAAATCACTGTGGTACCACCAGATCAAGACAGCTTATAAACAAGACTCTCTGGTTCTACAGAAGGATACCAAGGAATTCAAAGAAAAGTATATCTTCAAGGACAACCTTATGTACTATCAAGACAAGGTCTACATTTCTGCTAACTCTGAACTACAATATAAGATTCTTCACAAACATCATGACTCCCCACTAGCTGGTCACCTTGGAACCGAGAAGACCATCAAGAACATTCAACGAGACTACTACTGGCCCAATATGCTCAAGGAAATCAAAGAGTATGTTCAAAGCTGTGATCTTTGCTAAAGAAACAAGTCAAGCAATCAAACACCTGCTGGTCTTCTACAACCATTGCCGATTTTGATCAAGAAGTTCAAGCAAGTCACAATAGACTTCATTGTACAACTCCCATAAACCAAATCAGGCTATGATGCCATCATCGTGTTTGTGGACCATCTCACCAAGATTACAATCACCGAGCCAATCACAACCAATGCTACTGCCCCCGAAATCGCGAGAATCTTCTTCAAGTCTGTCTTCCACCAATATGGACTTTCCCAAGTAATTATCAGTAACCGCAACCCCAAATTCACAAGTTACTTCTGGCAAGCACTCTTTAAGACTCTTGGAACTCAAATCACTATGTTCACTGCCTTCCACCCTCAAACTGATGGACAAACTGAGCGAATGAACAGAATACTTGAACAAATGCTCAGAAACTATGTGTCTTATGAGCAAGATGATTGGGACCACTACCTGACCTATACTGAGTTCGCTTATAACAATGTAGTCCAATCATCTATTGGTCTTTCCTCTTTTCAGTTACTATATGGTCAAAATCCCAAGACCCCTGCAAGTCTAGTCTCATTCCAGTAATCCAGTTATACACAAGTCTCCACCACTCAGAACCTTATTGACAAAATGGATTCCCTTCTTAAGATTGCTACCACAAATCTGCAAAAGGCTCAACAACATCAAGCTAAGTATGCAGATAAGAAATAATGTAATATCACCTATACTATTAGAGATATGGTTCTACTCAAAGCTGACAACATCAAAGCCCAAGCTCAAGTCAACTGCTAGTCAGCCAAATTCCAACCCAAGTACCTTGGACCCTTCGAGATTACCAAGCAAGTCTCTATCTACTCTTACCATCTCAGTCTACCAACAACTATATGTATACACCCAGTATTCCATGTATCGCAACTCAAGGCCTGGAACCAGTCACCTCCTTACCCTGACTGAATTCTGACACCCTCAGCACCAGTCATAGTTGAAGACCACATCAAGTATAAAGTTTAGAAAATCTTAGACAAATGAGTCTGATACTGTCATACAGAATACCTAGTCAAGTGGATGGGCTACTCTGAATATAATGCTATCTGGGAACCTGCTGCCAATCTCAAGAACTCTTAAGATCTCATTCAAGAGTTTGAGTAAAAAGAAACTCATTGACTGCCTGTGAGGTTCTCTTCTTGGATAGTAGATGACATACTGTACTGATTAGGTACATTATGTATCAGGGCACTCTAAGGGATACAGCATCAGCAACAAGACCCACAGAAGAACTCTGTAAACCCTGCAACTAATGAGGTTTGAACTAGTTCTCATCCGATCAAGATGATACTTTGGTCCTTGCCTTATACAAGGATGGCCGGTCCTTGTCAATGAGCTGATATATTTTATTTGTATTTCCTTTTCTTATATTATCTTCCAAATTCAATAAGGACATTAATTCTTAAGGGGGGAGAGATATAACATTTTAGCATACATAATTTATTTCTTTTCTTTATCTTTTCCAGTACTTTCCATAACCTTCCAGTACCTTCTGAATGCTTAAAAATCCTTTCTTGGTACTAAGCCTTAGCTAGAACATTCTAGTCACTGCTATTCCTGATTTAGTTAGTCATGGAACTTCATAGAACATTGTAGAACTTTATTTGTCATCTTTGCTGAGAACTTTCCTCTTGGCATTTCCATTGATTTCTTAGATCCTTCCGGATCCTTCTTTCAGATCTTGTATAAATATTCTCTCTGTTCTCATGAATAAAGCTCAGAATATTTTCTCTAAGAAACTACAAAATCTTCCTGAACTCTTAGTAACTCTTCAAACTACTTTGAACTTCCTGAATCAAGTCATTTCCTCACTTAGAAACTAGAACCATTATAATGACAATTAACTCTAACAAAGCTAGAGAATGAGCCAAAGGTTGTAAAAGAGTTTATTTCAATAACATTACTATTGAAGAGATGTTAGAAAGTTTTTGTGATTTATCTAAAGAATTATACACAACATGGGCTGAATATATTTCAAAATGAAGTAAATGAAGTTATCAAATTACTAGACAAAAGCAGCAAATCAAAGAGTGAAAAAAGTCTAATGAGCAATTATGAAAAGACCTCAGAGATACTTGAAGTGAAGGTCAAACCCATATCAAAGCTGCAAATTATGCTTGCAGATTAAAGTCAGAGAGTGACATCAAACATGAGAAAGAAAAAAAGAATTTACAAAAGAATTTGCAAACAACTCATGAGTTATGGTTGCAGAAGTAAATGATTTAGCAAAGAAAATAGCAATATTAGAAAATGCTGGCAATGAACTTTTGGAAGTATTAGTAAAAACCCAAGATGAATTGAAGCAGAGATTAGAGGCAAATAAAAATCTGCAAAATGAATTAAGATGACAAAAAGAGTTATTTGCAAACTCTCAAAAGGAAACAGATGAGCAAAAAAAATTGAGAGAAAAAGCAGAATTCCAATTATACTTAAATAACAAACTCTTACCCAAGAGACCAAATAAACTTAAAGAGTTGAGAAGAAAAATAAAAGTTAAACTCCAACATTTTGTAGAAAAAATTACGTCTCAAAAGGAGATGATGATTGCTAAATCGAAGTTCCAGTTAAATAATCATGAAAGAACTTCTTTACACAGTTTTAGAGTTAGAGGAATGAAATCAACAAGTGACATGCTCTTTTTGTCATGGCTTCAATAGGAAAAGTAGACCTGTTGTTTGTCAAATAAGAACACATAGCAAATTAATAAACAAATTAGTTGATAATGACTATATGTGTGAAGAGTGTAAGGAAAAATTTGAAAATGATGAATTACCCAAGTGTGAGAGGTGCAGGAGATTACAAACAGACACTAACATTGATATTCACAGTGACAAATATATCTGTGATTGTGTTAAATATAAAGAGGAATTGGAGGAAGGAGAAAAAGAACTCCCTTCTTTACCTGGAACATTTGCTTTTTATGAATGGCAAGTAAATGCTCTTCAAGAACAATTGAAAGAGGCTGAGTGAACAATCGAGATGGAAAGAGAAGTGGCTAAGTTTCAAGAGAAATTCGAGTGGAGCAAAAGACAAAAACAAGAATTGTTGGATAGAATAAAGGAGTTAGAAGCCAAAGTGGAAAGATTAAAAAAACTCACCCCGCAAGAGCTAATTAATGAAATCAACGAGTTAAAAGCCCAATTACAACAGAATGGTCGATTAACTGCTCAAATTGAGGTTAAAAAGTGACCTTGATTGAAAATAAGGAAGTAATTCCAACATCGACGTCGAATGTTCACTTTGTCTGGTTTTGTTGCAGCACGCCCCAAATAATCCCTCTAATGCTGTCTGACCCTCAGCATGTTTCATCCTGTCCATTCGAAGCAGGCAAGATAGCACCGCATACAACAAACATGCCTCCCCCTCTATATTATGCGAACTGCTACCGATGGCCCTTGTATCAACGGTTCTCGTTGATAGTTCGTTTGCTGCGGTCATTCTACGTGGACGTCCCGGAGTATCAGGGAAGTTTTGGGGGGGAGGGGGAGCATGTTTGTTGAGAATTCATATTTGTGGTTTGGAAGTTCGGCTAGCTAGCGGAATTCGTGAGTTCCCACATGTGAAGAGTTTCCTCTCCCCATTGAATGATGAGCAATCGCCCAATCCTCCTCTATGAAACCACCAATGTCAACAAACTTCCCATACAGATATTGTGTCTGCGAGCACAAAAATAACAAAGGGCAATCCTCCTGTTGCACTACGAGAGATATTAAACCCAATCAATAATTACCCATACCCAAAAACGACCACAAAAGGAACAGGGAAAAAGAAAAAGAGAAAACTCGGCAAAAAAAAAAATACAAACACGAAAACAGTACAGCAAGAAAGGCTCGATTACCAATCATTGGGAATATACCTCCACATCTCCAACCCTTCTTTCAAAATAAAAAAAGAAAAAAGAAAAAACACCAAAACCCATTCTGTACAAGATACGAGGACCGCTACTCTAGACCTCAGTGGCTTTTCCAAAAGCCTGCAAATCGTAAAAGCTGCACTGAAAGGATAGGCGTCATCATGAATCACATTACAGGCACAACCGACCAAACCCTGAACCCCCTTCATCCTTGCCTCATCATCAGGATCACCTTCGTTCTATCTTGCCACCAACCTCCTCCCTTACTTCCTCACGACGATTGCTTCATAAATGCTGTACACGACGCCGACGGCCGCGTCGATGAGCACGATGGTAGCGGGCACCTTCGCGAATGTGTCATTGAGTAGCTGCCAGTGGTTGGTGGCGTAGAAGGCTGTGACGAGCTTGACGACGGAGAAGGTGAGGGGTGAGTAAGTGGCGCGGCGGGGCTCGAGGTTGATGAGGAAGGAGGCCGTCAGGGGCGCGACGAGGAGCAAGCCGAGATAGAGGAGGAAGGGACGCCAAAAGGGCCAGGTAAGGAGGACGAAAAGGTCGGGGAGGTATAGGTCGTGGGTAACGGGGTCAGAGAGGAGGTAGTATTGGGTCGGGCCGACGATCAACTGGGTGAAATATGATGGGTGATGGGAGGGATATAATAGATAGGTGCCGTTAAAATGCGTGAATGAAATCGAGAAGTGTGTTTAAGCATGTGTGGAATATCACAGGATATAACGCGCTTACATGGTAGGTCCAGGGGATAGCGTTGGTCAGGAACACGGCAAACTCGAGCAGCAGAGATGCGTAAACAATTGTCCGGGCATTGCTAGCCCTCTATTGTTTTATAGAGATCGGAAACGACAAACGTCCGTACGAACAAGAATCAGCAAACTGACATCCGACATGAACCCAACGTCATTCCCAGCTACAACCCAACACAAATCACCCACCTTCTGCGCCCTTTTAAGCAAACCCCACATATGCCCGATTCTCATCGTCTTCCTCGCCGACGACCAGCCCCCGTTAATCCTACTCGAGATCACCGCGGCGAGGTTGGCGTTGACGACATCGGCGTCGAGGTCGTGCACTTCGGGCACGTACGACGGGAAGGAGTCGTCCTTAGAGCCGTTCTGGAAAGGCCCATTCCCGTTCTGCAGGACGCCCAATACCCGGTTCGAGTCGTGTTCCTCCTCATCGTCCTGCTCGTCCTCGTCGCCTAAACGCGGCTCCTCCTTGACGCTGCGTCGGCTTGAGCGGCGCAAAGGTTGCAGCGGATCCGTGTAGTTACGTTCAATGGGAGAGGCAAAGAGCACCTCTTCGACGTCGGATTCGGGTTCGATCCTTTGGTTTGTTGGAAACGGGGGTTATCGTTGAGAGGAATAGTCTGCAATTCAGTGTGATTTTTCTCCTTCTTCTTTGGGTTCAAACCAAGAACGGAAAAATGAAAACTCAGCAACGACCATCGGATGCTAAAATTTGACGTACTTGATCCCATTGATTATCCTCTTCGTTGAAATCCGCGCCGAGATTCGCTTGCTCGGCGTCTCGGCGCGCATGCGACGCTTGACGTTGCTCGGGCTGGCGTTGAGAAGGTTGGAGACGAACTCGTTGCCGCTGATATCATTGCTCTCAAGGTAAGTCCTGTGTCGTGGAAGATGATATGGGTCAGTCAACGGAACGTCGTAAGCAGGCACGTAGGCCGATCGGGCGTGTTTTGATTTGCTTCTGTTTTCCAAAGACAATTAGCGTCACATTGGGAAATGGGAGGTGCATAAACTTGATGTAACATTACCTGATTCTGTCCTCGAGGTCTGAACGAAGACCTTCCGATGGTAAACCAAGATTCTGCAGCAACTCTGCAACTCGAAGTGAACACGTGACCAGCGCGCGTTGTGTGAGTCGTGGAGTGGTGGCAAAACGGGACTGCTCTAACTCAAACGTATAGCGCGTGAAAAAAAAAAAAGTGGGGGG
>RQIL01015976.1:0-10688 GCA_003951145.1 Jimgerdemannia lactiflua | reverse complement strand
TTTCTATCTTTAATTCTGTAGAGAGTTTTTGTGAAAAAAATATATTCATTAATGGATGCTTATGGTTGCTGAATTCTCAATAATATATATTTATTACTATTGAATTCTCATTGATAGAGACTTACTGACAGAGAACTATTGATGGAGGCTGACTGTTACAGAACTATCAATAAAAGCTTAGTTATACAGAACAATAAATTGAAGCTTGCTGATAGAGAATTATCAATGGATACACTCAATTCTTATTGATACTTATTTTTGATGAATTCTCATAATACTTATCAATGGAGAAACCATTACTGCTGAATTCTCATAGATAAAGCTCAATGGTAGAGAACTATCAAGAAGGCTCACTGATATAGAAATAACTATTGTAACATGCCTGGCTCAATAGAGGCAAATTACAAGGTTGGGCAGCTGTGTAGATGGGCTTGAGCCTATAGTTACTTTGTCAAAAAGCAACAAAATGTTCCGATTTTATAGATCTGATACTAGTGTTGGTATTTAGTGGTATAATATTCAACAGCTGGAGATCTCTGCAAGTGATTACCTAATTTGGCAGCATTCTTGAATTGTGCATGTGAATGGGTTTCCTTCTAGAGTGGTGATCATGGTGGGTAATTTTGTGTGACCTGTGTGGTCTTGTGTATGGCAAATTTAGTAGATTTCCTTATAAGAGCAGGCTCTGGGAATTGGTGATCAAGTTCTTTTTTTGGTGGATTTTCTTAAGAGTACAGGTTTTGGATACAGGTTGATCATGTGATGGGCAATTGGATTGAATGGTACAGATTTGAGCAGTTGATGTAGTTTACTTAATTGATGGCAGTCGATGCAGTTTAGCAGTCAATACAGTTGGAATAAGACAGATTGAACATGGCGGATTCTGCAAAGTGTGGCAGATCAGATAAATAGTGGCTTATTCCTTAAGTGGCAGATTACTAGGATGATGTGGATTTAGCAGGGCAGATCAGCGGTATGTCGCAGATCAGTGGGCAGAATGTAGAACAATGTGAGCTTCTTGAAAATGGCAGACTAAAACAGTGTGGATCAGCAGAATATAGTGGATCTCTTGAAAATGGTGGCCTTTCTTGGTGGTGGACTTAAATGCATTGGTTCTTTACTTGAACTTGGTGGCAAAACTTAGGAATAGCAAACTTCTCTTCAGGCTTATCTGGTAAGTGAACCTAAAACAGCAGACTTCTTTATATTGGAAAGTAGACTGGAGTGAAAATGAAGGACCAATGCTCACAATATTCTTTTAACAGTGGCTCATTGGAAGGTGTATCTCCTAAGTATTGCAATCCAATCCTGAGGACCAAGGGGCTTTTAGCAGACGTTTCTCCTAAGTGTGTTTGGCAGGCAGACTTGTCTTTTGCTTTTGGATTCAATTTTGGACTGAGGTTTATTCACTCTTGTCTCTGGGGTATTTTATATATTTGTGGTTGCTACCTGGTTGCTCTCTGGCTAATTATAGAGTGCTATTTATATCAGATGTTTCTATTCTGGTACAAGTGTTCAGGAGCTGAAAAGTGTACAGGTGCTGTACAGTGGACAGGTCCTGTATGGGTAAATATCTTCTTTTGGTATGTCTGGTTATTTATACAAAATAGTGTAGTAAAGCAGTCTTAGTTGCTTAGTGTACTTAATATGGTATATGACTAAGTGGCAATTTCGAATGGTGTGATTTCTGTGGCCTACTACATCAGCCCCCACTAAAGGATGGTCTGTCCCAGACTGTTCTTTAGTCATCATTCCAATAATCATAAGCATCTTCAGCATCAATACCTTCACCATTGTCTTCATCTGTGTTTGGGTCACTTCATTCTATAGATTCTTATTCTTTCTCTAGGAATAGGATTTCAACATGGTGGATGATGCTCTGGAAGGTGGCTGGGTTTATTTTCTAGATGTCATATAAGGAGAACTGAGCTTGTATCAAGGCAGAGATGTTTCATTTGTAGATTGTGTAGAGTCTGTCTGCAGCAATGGTATCTCTTCTTGTTAGACCAGTGGTATTTCTGATGTAGGTCTGTTCAAGAGCTAGGAAATTCTATAGTTGTTCACCAATTGCATAATATGCCTGGAGTTGGTGGACTTGCAGTAGATATCTGGCCAGGATAAGATTCTCTTGGTGAATCTGGATCTTTTGGAGAGCATTCCCATTGATTTCTCGGAATAGAGGTAAGGAAATTAGTGACTTTAATAAACTAAGGATAAGGGTCTGGAGATAATGGTCTATCCTCTGGGTCATGGTTTGTGCAGGTTTATCTTGAGTTGGTTGATGTGAACTACCGTTCTCAAGACATATCCATTCATACTTCATATATAGATACTGGTTCCTCTGATATTGTATATAAGGTATAGTCCTTCTCATTTTGGCTCCAGTTTGGAAGCAAAGTTTGTCACAATCATGCTTCTCCAAACTAGGACTTGATCTCCAATCTTGATCTTCTGATCCTTCTGTTTTTAGTCATAATACTTCTTTTGTCTTTCCTGGGCCTTGAAAATCTGATTTCAGGTATCTTTTCACAGCTGATCTCCTTTTTCAAGAAGCTTTCTGAGGTTCTCATGGTCAGCAGTTCTGGTCTTCTTGGCAAACATCATTTTGAAGGGCTTTTGTTTGGTTGAGGCAGCAGGGGTGTTTCAGATTTCCCACAGGATTTTGGGTAAGCAGAGATCTCAATTAGTAGGATTAACATTGACAAGTTCTTTCTTGATGGTCTGGTTCATTCTTTCAGTCATTCCATTGGTTTGTAGATAGTAAGAGATGGTTCCTTTCAGGTGGATCCCATGAATTATACATAACTTGAGATTAAGTTATTTACAAAATCAGTTTCTTGGTCAGAGATGAGTTCTTCAGGGGGTCCATATCAGAGGGAGAGATCATAAAGATGTTCAACAATGGTCAGGGCATCTGCAATCTCATGGTGTATGCTTCAGGCTATTTTGTCAGATATTTAACAAATACTAAGATGTATCTGTTATGTTTTGGTGTTACTTGCAGGGGTCCAATTAAATCTACTCCCCATCTTTGGAAGTGGATGGGGGAATTAGTTATAGAGGGGCTTGATAGTTCTTCTTTCCTTGATACTTCTGGCAGATGTTATACTTTTGGATAATGTCTTGGACTTGTGTTCTGAGGTGGGGACAATTTTGATAATCTTTTTGAATCTTGTCTTCTGTATTTGTCTGTCCTTAGTGACCTTTCTGGTGTTCTTGTTGGATGAGATCTTCTTGCTCCTTAATGGTCATGGAACTTCTTTAAGGGTATAGTTCCAAGGTACACCCTTCCTTTGGCTCATTGTGTTATGTGGGAAAGAATATCAACATTGTTATGAGTTCTTTCTGCTTTGTGGATAATGTTGAATTCATAATCTTGAAGGATAAGAATCCATTGGGCAAGGATTCCAGTGGGGTCTTTTCAGTGCAGTAGCCATTTGAGAGCTGTATGATCTGTAATCAGGGTCAACTTTCTTCCAATAAGGTAATGTTTGAACAGAGTGACTGCCCATAAGACTGCAAGGCATTCCAATTTGGTGCTCTCATAGTTGGTCTGCTACTTGTTGGTGGCTCTGCTTGCATAACCTATTACATGGTGCTATTTGTCAGGTCCTTCTTGTGCAAGGATTGCTCCGAGGCCATTCTTGGATGCATCAGTGTACAGAATAAAAGGTTTCTGTAGATCTTGTCAGACTAGGATTAGTGCTGAGGTCAGGCAGTATTGTAGTTGTCAGAAGGCTTCTTTTTGTGGTTCTTTCCATTGAAATGGTACTCCTTTCTTCAGCCAGGTTCGGATTGGGGCAGAGATTTTGGCAAATCCCTTGATAAATCTTCTGTAGTAAGATGCAAGCATTAGAAAGGACAGGGCTTCCTTTGGGGTCTTGGGAACAGGGAAGTTGATAACTTTTTCAATCTTCTTGGGGTCTCTACATGTTCCATCTTTAGAAACTACAAATCCAAAGAATTCAAGCTTTTTTTTTACCAAAGTAGCACTTCTTTGAGTTGAGTCTCAGGTGGTTGTGTTTGGTGAGTTTGAAAAACTCCTCAAGGTCTTGCAGGTGGTCTTCAAAATTTGCTTAGTAGATGTTGGAATCATCCATATAAACAATCAGGCAGTAGTGGATGAAAGGGGTATATACTGAGTTCATCATTTGCTGGAAGGTTGGGAGTGCATTGCAGAGTCCAAAGAGCTTTCAGAGGTATTCAAACAATTTTCCTAGGGCAAGGAAAGCTGTCTTTAGAATGTCTTAGGAGTCCATTGGTATCTTATGGAATTCTGCAAATAGATCTATACTGCTGAAGGATTTTGCATTTTGTAGCTGGTCCAGAAGGTCATCAATTTGGAGCAAGGGATATACATCTTTCTTGGTTACTGTGTTGAGTTTTCTGAAGTTCACAACAAGTCTCCATCCTCCTTTCTTTGGTACAATAAGTATAGGGCTGGCCCAAGGGCTGGTAGAGGGTCGGATGACTCCATTGTCTAAGAGTTCTAGTATGTGTTCTTTCTCGAATATCTTCAAGTGGTGGGGTATCCTGTATGGTTTCTATCAGATGGATGTTGCATTTTCTGTATTTATACTATGGTGGTATAATGAATTATATGGCAGGTTGCCATAGTCTGTGGTGAAGATGTTCTGATATTTATGAAAGAGTTCAGTCAATTGTTGTTGTTACTGAGGGATTAATTCTTCTCCAATGTTTGGAGAAGGCTTCACTTTCTCCTAGGTTGCAGATGGGCCTTTCCTTTATTCTGTGACCTTTTGCCATTTCTCTGTAAGTTTAATTCATAAACTTCTCTCTGTATTCGGTTGAGGTAGGGCACAAGGTGTCCAATGATGGTTCCTTTTGGCAAGATGATGTTGTCCCAGCTTGTGTTGGTTGCTTGAGAGTGTACTGGATTCATCTTGTCAGGAAATGTATATCCTTTTATGTGCCAATTTGGGATTTCTTCATTAGTTTGAAGAAGAGATTCCTGGGGTCTGGTGGTACAAAGATTTCAAAAGTACTTTATCTTCCTGGCTCAATGATGAGATTCTTGTGAAGCTTTACTGGTTGGCAGAAAACTAGCTAAGGGGCATTTGTTTTAAATCAGCTGACCTGAAGGAGGTGTACTTTCTTCTTGTCAGAGCTTTCAAATTCTTTGGTTTGTCTACTTCTTTGAGTGAGCTTGGGTACTTCTTGCAGCTGAGATGTCTTGTATTCGAGGAAAACTGCTTGAGTGATTTTGTCTCCTTTGTGGATTCGAATCCATTCACCACTTCCATTTCTTAAGATGACCTTAATTTCGCCTGTATACCTGGGTCAATAGTTCCTCCTTCAGTAGAGAGTCCTTCAATGGCTAGTCCAGACCTTGAGGTCAACTGGATGTATGTTCCATTTGGTGGTTTCATAGCAATACCAGTTATGATGAGCTTTGTATTTTCAGGACCCATAATAGTATTATAAAGACTGCTGAGATCATAGCCAACATCTTCTTACTATACCATTTTCCATGAGATTGCATTGGGGTGAAGTAGGGTAAACTGTACAATGTTCTTGCCAAGTGTAGGCTATCCATGAGCAGAGACTCCTGTGGCTTTGGAACTCCAACCTCTGATGTCTAAGTGTGGCCATCTTGCTCCAGTAGATGGGTCTCAAAGATAATTGATTCCTCTTTTTCCAGTGGGGTCCAGGGCTTCCATGAAGTTGATAGCATCATCTATCCATCCTTGGTGAGTTGTATGGCAAATGATAGCCAGGATATCTTCTCCTAAGTCATATATGTTGAGGACCTTCCTTGTAAACTTCTTCTTTTTCTCCTTTCAAATCTTTGCTTGGTCATCTTCTCTCTTGAGTGTGTGTACAATTACATCCTTGCTGAGATGGATCTTTTCATATTGGCAAGACCAGTATCTTGGGTGTTTTCCATGATGGCAATATCCCATGGCTTGGAAGTACTTCTTCCTTTCTTCAATTTCTCCTAGCTTCAGGAATCTATATCCATTTATATCATACTTTAGTGGTAGGGTAGAGAGGGGTTTCACTTCTGTCTGAGTGTAGAATTCTACTCTATTTCTTCTTTTTACAAATGTGGTGACTGATTCTTGGAATGAGCTTTCTTCTGCAATAATTTTAAGAGATTTTGGTTCTGAGGGCTATCTGGCTTACTGGTCCAATATATGGCATTGATAGCAGTAATCTCTTGGGGAATGGAAAATGACTTGATGGGGGCATCTGCCCATTCAGAAAGCTTTCACTTGATGTGTTTCAGGCCTTGGAAGAACTGGTTGTGACCTGGGTCCAGCTTCTTCTTTACTCCAGGGAGTATTATTAGCTTTTTCTTCTTATGGTGCCCAATTCAGGTCATCCCATGAGACAATTGCAGGGAGCTCTTCATTTTCGGAAATGCCATCATCTTCTTCTTCTGGTGGTTGGTCGCAAATTGCTTGTACTTCTGCTGCTTTGATTTTGGGATTGGGCATGACTTGTGCATGGCTTTTCAGCTGGGTGTTGTGAAGGCATCTATTCTTCTTTCTCCTGAATTCAGGGCATGTAGTGCCAGGACCTTTTCGAATTCCCACATGTCTGGATGAATGTTCCTCACATTTTTGTCTTTGGAGGCATTTGGTGCATCCTCTGGCTTCTCCAGCAATGGCTCTGATTGTGATGGGGATAGTATCTTGTACCTACACATTATCTTCTGGTCTGTCTTCCACCATATTGATGTGGGGACTCAGTCTGGGATCATTGTCATTTTCAGAGTCCTCTTTTTCTTCTTCTTCTGTGGTGGATTCTTTGCTGCTGGCATATTCTTCTTGGATAGTCACCTTCTTCTTTTTCTTTGATAGCTCAAAACTAATAACCTTGACTCTGTAAATTTTTCCTCTATAGTCAAATTTGAGCACCTGTTGACTGATATTGACATCTGCATTCATCTCCTTCTTCCAATTGGTACCAAGGATCATATCATAAATGACAGCTTCAGTCACAACTGCCTTGGGAAAAGCAAACTGAATGTGTCCCAGGGTGATGGTGATGATCCAGACTTCTCCCAGGGGTTGAGTTCAGGCTCCATCTGCTACTATGATGCTGAGGCTAGAGGGTCCATCAATGGGCCATTGAATAATGTCTAGGAATTTCTTGGTAATGACACATACAGCTACTCTTATATCAATGAGGATTTTCGCCTTCTGGTCTCTGATTTCTCTAAACAATATGATATGTCTTTTTGCAGCTTGCACTGCTGGGGTTGCCAGTTCTTCTTGAGGGATGGGATCTCTTCCTGTGTAGGATCTAGTAGTTCACAGCAGCTTAATCCTTACTCCAGCAGGTGTCAGTTATAGGAACTGCAAGAGCAGGACTTCCATCTTGGCTTCTTGGATCTTCTTTCAGGCTTCATTGTAGATGTCCTGAGACATGGTCTTTGGGATGTATTTCTTCTTGGACTTTGGAGTTTTGGTTTCCAATTCTGGTTCTTCTCCTATATCTTCATCAGCAGATTCTGATAGGGGGTCTTCTCAATTGATGGATGAAGGGTGAAGGAGAATGGGGAGGTGTATCAATCTGCTCCTCTTCATCTTCATCTTGGATTGTTCTTCTGCTTATTCTTTTGGGAGGCTTTCCTACTGCTCTGGGGTGGCCTACTGCTCTCTTTCTCTTTTCTATTAAATAAATTGTTTCTCTATATTCAGCCTTGGTTGGATACAAGTCTAGGTCACTATATTTCTCAATATCGCTCTGCTCATAGTCTTCAACTGGGTGAGCTTCTGTCCTTTTGTTGTGGGGATCCTTTTAGTTTGGTGATTCGGAATTCCTTGAACTGTCTTGGTTGTTGCATCCAGGGGCATAGTGTCCTTGCTGTCCACACTTGTAGCATTGAACTCATGCCCTATCTTTTGAAGAATAGTTTCAGCTATCAGAGGATGGATAATTCCTCTGGTAATCCCAATTTCCACATGGGGGATATCTTGGCTGATAGTCTCAATTTTTACATGGATAGCTTAGCTAGAAATTCCGATTTTCGCATTGGGAATATCTTGACTGATAGTCCTGATTTTCGCATGTAGTGAGTCTTTCAATCTGCCCAACCAGTCTGTCTACTTTCAAATTGAGTTCTTGAATCATTCTTATCCTTCTTTCATTTTTTGGTGGGCTTCTCTCCTTTTGATTCTCCTTGGAGGATTCCTTGCATGGTCTTGACCAAGAGTTCCTCTTTGTTTTCTTTCCAATTATCAGTCCAGGTGGTTCCTTGTTTGACATCAAAGTATTCTTGGGCTGTATCCACTTGCTCTTCAGGCTTTCTGATGCCCAGGGTTCGGACATATTAAGCAATATTGGGTGGGATTCCATTTATGAATTTCATTAGGCCAATGATGTCTTGATTGACAGCATTGAATCTGGCAGTATGCATTCTCTTCTGAATTCTGTTAAAGAATGCTCTTGGGGATTCTCCAAGATTCATCTTCATTTCCATGATGGATTCTTGAGCTTTGTGGTGGGTTTCATTTCCTGTATACTTTTCAATGATCCAGTATTGCATGGCCTCATATTGTTCTTCTTCTGATCTTGTATTCTCCATGACATCTCCTAGGTCTATATTGACATCATTTGCAGTTCTGGCAAAGATGCCTTTGGCTGATTCTCTCAGTTGTGCCTTGAAAACATTGATTTGTCTTTGGGTTGCAAATCTCTCAGGGCTGCTATTCCTTGGATTGCATCTATGAATTCTCTTGGATCCTCTTCTGGATATTCTGCGAATATGGGTAGTATTGTGCCCATTTTGTCTTCACTGTCTTCTGATTCTGTTTCAATTTCTAAGTCTGATTCTGAGTTGTTGGCTATTGATGGGTATGAGCTTGAAGGTCCAAGGGATCTGAGAGATGGTGCATTTCTTTGTACTATTCTGGGGTATCTTGTGGGTTGAATTCTTGAGATTGGGGTTACTGATCTGGCTAAACTCTTGGGGAAAATCTTTTAAGATGATTGTTGAGGTCTTAGATAAGGTTGTCAAAGTCTTGTTTGGTATTGTCTACTTCGTCTGATATGAGCTCCTCAAAATCTCTGGTTGGTGTTTTTACTGGTAGAGGATTTTATACAGTGCTGGCTTCTGCAATGTCAGATCCTTCTGATGCTAATTAGTATCCAATTCTAGAGGTAATTATATCTCTTCCTGTCCAAATGCTTTGTAGTACTGGGATATCTTCTCCTCTAGTGGCTGAAATTGGTGCAGTGTCAAAGGTTGCTGTGGTGCTGGTCTCCAGGTTGAAGGTTGGGTTCTGTGAGCTGAAAAGTCACACTAATTCTTTTTGAGAATCTTCCTAGTTGAGATCCCAAATGTAACATGCCAGGCTCAATAGAGACAAATTACAAGGTTGGGCAGCTGTATAGATTGGCTTGAGCCCTCAGTTACTTTGTCAAAAAGTAACAAAATT
Source organism: Jimgerdemannia lactiflua (assembly GCA_003951145.1). Taxonomy (NCBI): domain Eukaryota; kingdom Fungi; phylum Mucoromycota; class Endogonomycetes; order Endogonales; family Endogonaceae; genus Jimgerdemannia; species Jimgerdemannia lactiflua. The sequence goes on along the minus strand of RQIL01015976.1, from coordinate 1,278 downwards.
TTCAGGTTTTATGGATTTGGTACTGGTGTTGGTATTCAGGGGTATAATATTCAACAGCTGGAGATCTCCACAAGTGATTTCCTAATTTGGCAGTATTCTTAGTTTGTGTATATAAATGGGTTTCTCTGGAGTTGTGATCACAGTGGGTAATTTTGTGTGACCCAGGTGGTCTTGTATATGGCGAATTTGGTGGATTTTCTTATAAGAGCAGACTATCTGGGAATTGGTAATCAAGTTCCTTTTTTGGCAGATTTCCTTAAGAGTATGAGTTCTGGATGCAGGTTGCTCATGTGACGGGCAATTGGGTTGAACAGTAGGTATTTGAGCAGCGATGTGGTTTACTTAATCAATGGCAGTCGATGCAATTTAGTGATCGATGCAGTTGGAACAAGGCAGATTGAATGAGGGGAATTCTGCAAAGTGTGGTAGATTGGATAAATGGTGGCTTATTCCATAAGCAGTAGGTTACTAGGATGATGTGGATTGAGTAGGGCAGATTGGCAGTATATGGTAGATTGGCAGGCAAAATGTAGAATGATGCAGACTTCTTGAACATGGCAGACTTGAATAGTGTGAATTGGTGGAATGTGGCAGATCTCTTGAAAATGGTGGCTTTCTTGGCAGCGGACTTAAATGTGTCAGTTCTTTACTCAAACTTGGTGGCAAAACTTGGGAACAGTGATCTTCTCTTCAGACTTATCTGGCAAGCAAACCAAAAACAGCAGACTTCTTTATATCAGAAAGTGGACAGTAGTGGAAATGAAGAACCAATGCTCACAATCTCCTTTTAACAGTGACTCATCAGCAGGCATATCTCCTAAGTGTTGCAATCCAATCTTTAGAACCAAGGGGCTTTTAGCAGATATTTCTCCTAAGTGTGTTTGGCAGACAGACTTATTTTTTGTTTTTGGATTCAATTTTGGACTAAGGTTGTTTCACTCTTGTCTCTGGGGTATTTTATATATTTGTGGTTGCTATCTGGTTACTATCTGGCTAATTATAGAGTGCTATTTATATCAGGTGTTTCTGTTCTGATATAAGTGTTTGGGAGCTGTACAGTGTATAGGTGCTGTACAGTGTATAGATTCTGTATGGATAAATATCTTCTTTTGGCATGTCTGGTTATTTATACAAGTTGGCATAGTAAAGCAGTCTTGGTTGCTTTGTGCACTTGATATGATATGTGACTAAGTGGCAATTTCGAATGATACAATTTCTGTGGCCTACTAAATTATAAAGGCTCTAATAGAAATCTATTACAGTCTATTGATCTTAGAA
>RQIL01015965.1:0-10689 GCA_003951145.1 Jimgerdemannia lactiflua | reverse complement strand
ATATAAGTATTTTATATATAAAATATAATGTCCCAAAAGAGAAGATATACAATAATGTAGAATTAACTAAATTAGGAATCATATAATAACCAGAGATAGACGCCCTTTCTCTGCTACCATACTGGTCACAAGGTCTGGCAGGCAACCGGCTGAGTTCCCTTTTCCCAACTCACAACCCTCTCTACCTTGGTGCGGTTTGCTGTACCTATTGCAGGGCAGTAGGAGGAAGGTAATGATGATAAGTTGCCCCTCTTTCGGTATCAGATCGGTGTTTTCTCCACTTCTTCATAGTTCTGGTGCCTCTGGCTGCGTCTGGGGTGTACCCATCTTGGCGCGGTGCTTTTCTCCCTTTGTCATCGCCAACAAGGTGTCATCTTGGTGTATTATGGGCTGTATAGAAAGTCGGCCAACCATGGGCGTCAAGTACCAGTGTAGGTTACCTGCAGGTTTTCAGTACCTGTGGTGGGGCCCTCTGAGTCTTGGTGAGCTTCCTGGCAAGCGCGGTTCTGGCGTAGGTGACTGCTTTCTGGGTGGAGTCGGGTGGAAGGGGAGATGACCATTACAGATAGGCAGAAGGGCAATAATGGTGGACCAGTAGGGTGCCAGGCTGGTGACAGCTATCGGGATGTGGCGGGTGCTGATTCGGTGGGACCTTCTGATTGGTCGGCAGGGGGTGGGGCTGTACCCAACTAGAACCGAGAGCTGACACGGCAATGCGATCAAGGCCTGCAGGCTTGGGAAGTGGGACCTTCCTTTTCTGGTGGTACCCGACTGGAACCGGGAGCTGACATGGTGATGCAATCGAGGTCCACAGGATCGGGGAGATGGATAGGGATTTCCTCCTATCCTCTATATAAGTCCTATCCTCCTATCTGTAATGGCCATCTCTCCTCCCACCTGACTTTACCTAAAAAGCAGTCATCTATATCAGAACTGCACTCACCAGGAAGGTCACCAAGACTCAGAGGGCTCTACTATAGATACTAAAAACCTACAAGTAATCTATACTAGCACTTGATGCCCATGGTCAGCTAACTTTCTATGTAGCCTGTGATACACTGAGACAATATCTTATTGATGATGACAAAGGGAGAAAAAGCACTGCACCAAGACAGATATATCCCAGATGTAGCTAAAGGCATCAGAATTGCGAAAAAGTAGAGAAAATACTAATCTGACACCAAAAGAGAGGCAACTTATCACTATTGCCTTCCTCCCACTACTCTGCAATAGGTACAGCAAACCACACCAAGATAGAGGAGTTGTAAGTTGGAGAAAGGGAACTCGGCTGGTTGTCTGCCAGACCTTGTGACTGGTATAGTAGTAGAGAAAGAGGTGGACTTGCATTTTTCCTTAAAAGTCAGAGTTAATGACTTCAGTGCTAATATCCAGTGAGTGCTTAATACTGAGGCCAGATCTTGGTACAATTCTTGCATAATATTCCTTGGGTATTTTGACTGCAAGACCAGTTGAAATGAGTCTTTTTTCATAAATAGAAATGGTAACTTATTATATGAATTAAAGGTCTAAACTAATGGCTTCTTCTGACTGTAGTTGAGAAATCTGAGTCTTGAGGTTAACTTGTATGAAATTAAGTATAACTTCTTATTCAACTGATTGACCTTAAGTGTCTTTTGACAGGACCAGAATTTTTTTGGGTTCAGTAGTCTTTTTGGGACATTTTGTAATAATATGGCTAGACTGATAGCAAAAGAAGCAGGCTCCAGCCTTTTTAAGGTACTCTTTTTTCTTGAGTATAAGCTTGTTTCTTGTTCTTATCAATGGTGTCTAAATCTATAAGGGCAGGTCCAATAGTTCTGACTTTGGTTTCCTCCCTTCTGTGATTGTTATTGAGTGGTAGTCTCTTCTGCTTGAAGTAGTTACTATAGATAATAATATTGAACCTATTAGCAATTTTCATTATAGTATCTAGGTCTTTGAGTTCTTCAAGTTCAATATGAACTCAGGTTTGTCCCTTCAGACCTTGGATGTACTTGTCAACCTTCTCATCTTCAGTGACATAAGATAGCTCCAGTAGAATAGACAGGAATTGTATATTATATATTTGCACAGACTTGAGTTATTTGACATTTGCCAGGTGGTCTTGCACAATCTTGGCACTATTGACAGGTTTGAATTGGCCTTGAATAGTATCTAAGAATTTATCCCAGACCTTGATCTGGCCAGAGAATCTTGTATTCTGGACATGATTTCACTACCAGATTGCAGCATTCTCTTAAAGGAGTGTGGCAGCAAATTGGACTAGTACTGCTTTATCCAAATTGGTCAGTTCACCATACTGCTCTAATTGGAAAAGCCAAGTATCAGTAGACAGTCTTTCTCTTTGGCCATCAAAGGTATTGGGCTTCTGAGGCTTGATAGTAACTATCATTAAAGATATCAGTATAAGTATAAATATAGACTATACAGAAGCTTTGCCATCCTTCTTTTCTATGTATTCTTGAAGTTGGGTAATCTGAGTCAATGTAGTATACAAAAGACTTTCAATAGATCTAAATAACTGAGTAGAGATTGGCTATTTCTCTTCTTCTTCTTACTAAATATAAGGAGCATTCTATAGGATATAGGTATTATAAGAGTTGTTACCCCAGGCATTAGTATCTATGGCCATAGTGTTGTGGCTGATATTTAAGAGGTTTCTTATTTAGATAAGGTATAACTTAACTGCTACTATCAAGTGTAATGGTTCTAGTTTCTAAGTAAGGAAGCAATTTAATTCTGGAAGTTCAAAGTAGCTTAAAGAGTTACTTGGAGTTCTAGAAGATCTTATGGTTTCTGGAAGAAAATATTCTGAGCTTTATAGAGAGAATATTTATATAAGATCTGAAGAAAGGATCTGGAAGGATTTAAGAAATCAATGGAAATGCCAAGAGGAAAGTTCTCAGCAAAGATGACAAATAAAGTTCCATAAATTTCTATAAAGTTCCAGAACTAGCTAAAACTGAAATAGAAGTGATAAGAATATTCTAGCTAAGGCTTGGCACCAAGAAAGATTTCTAAGCATTCAGAAGATATTAGAAGATTACAGAATATACTAGAAAAGATAAAGAAAAGAAGTATATTATGCTAAAATGTTACAGAGATTAGATATAGTAACACTGGTAAAGAGTAAGTAGTTTTTGACTATTTTCTAATTTTGAAGATATCTAATTGTTTTTATAATAATCTTTTTTTCCACAAAATTACATATCTCTTATTAGTACTCTAAATGGATCAAATTCAATTAGATGAATTCAAATTCAATCTATTATATAATAGATTCAAATTGATTTATATTGGTTATATAATTAATTCAAATCTATCTGGATTGACTTATTTATTAATCTGAATCTATCCAGATTATCTCATTTAGAGTATATACTATCTTTTTTCTTATAAAACTCTATGTTTCTTATTAGTGCTCTAAATAGATCAAATTCAACCAGATATATAGATTTAAATTCAATATATTATATGATAGATTTAAATTGATTTAGATTAGTCATATAATCAATCTGAATCCATTTAGATTAGTTTGTTCAGAGTACTATCTCTTATATTATAAATTTCAGAAATGTATAAAATATTATACCTTTATTAGAATTTCAAAAGTACTGTTGAAGAGCAAGTTATATATAAGTATAATATAGCCTATATAATAATAGTAGCTACAATCTGAGATTTATTAGAAAGAATACTAGAGTAGAAGTAGATTAGTTTAGTAATGTTTTAGGGGCCACTGTTTGTAAATTCATAGTACAATTTAATAACTCATATGAGGTACAGACAGTAGCTCAATTAAGTTCAATTCAATTCATTTGGCACCCTCTTTCTCTACTATCATACTGGTCACAAGGTCTGGCAGGCAACCAGCTGAGTTCCCTTTCCCCAACTCACAATTCCTCTACCTCAGTGTGGTTTATTATATCTGTTGCAAAGCAGTGGAAGGAAGGCAATAGTAATGAGTTGCCCCTCTTTCGGTGTTGGATCAGTATTTTCTCCACTTTTTCATGGTTCTGATATCTCTAGCTGTATCTGGGATATACCCATCTTAGCACAGTGCTTTTCTCTCTTTGTCATTATCAATAAGGTATCATCTTGGTGTATCATGAACTGCATAAGGAGTTGGTGGACCATGGGCATCAAGTGCCAGTATAGGTTATCTATAGGTTATCGGTGTCTATGGTGGGCTCTCTGAGTCTTGGTGAGCTTTCTGGTGAGTGCAGTTCTGATATAGGTAACTGCTTTTCAGGTGGAGTCAGGTGGGAGGGGAGATAGCTGTCACAGATAGGTGGAAGGGCAATAATGGTAGACCAGTCAGGTGCTAGGCTAATGGCAGCTGTCAGGGTGTGATAGGTGCTAATTCAGTGGGGCCTTCTGATTGGTTAGTAGAGGTAGGGCTGTACCCAACTAGAACTGAGAGCTAATACAGTTAGTGCTCCCAATGAATCGAATTAAATCAAATTGGACCTAAATTCGATTCAATTCAAATCAATTCGAATTGAGGTCCAATTCAATTTGAAGTCTAATTTGAACTCTATTTTTAGAAATCGAATAACTCAACGAATACATATCCAAATTCAATGATCTTTAGCTTGTTAGATTCCTCTTATATAGGGGAATCTAACAAGCTAAAGATCATTAAATTTGGACATGTATTCATCGAGTTATTATATTTCTAAAATAGGTTTCAAATCAGACCTCAATTTAATTCAATTCAAACTTAATTCAAATTGAAAAATCCCCAATTCAATTTGATTCAAATTGATTTGATTTGTTTGGGAGCACTAATTCCAACACTTCCATGCCATTCAGCTACCCCACCTCATTTCCTAGTCCAATTCAGTCTATCTACCTCCTTTTTATATCTTATATCCTATAGAAGAAAAGATCAGCCTCTAATTCCCTTAGCTATTCAAATATGTTCTGACATCACTCCAAACCCCATAACCTATTGATATTCAAAGATAAAATATTAGTTATACTATTCATAGGGAATAATGTTTATAAATAACACAACTTTCTCAGTCCCTTCAGATTTCTAGCTCAATGTTCATTCTAGATAGGTCTAAGAGATACTCAGCCTCCACCTCATCCTCCTCAATCTCTTGTCTTTCTATTATAGCCACTACTTCCTATGCAGCCTCATCATCTTTCTTCTCTGCTTCTTCCCTATAGTTCTTATAGACTGACTACTATAGTTTGGCCCCATCCTTTGCCATCTAACAGTCTTCAACTACCCACCCTGCTGCCTTCCTTAACTCAGCTTCTCTCTTTGCATCCACCTTATATCTCTTCTTCTCCAGCATGATCACTAGCACCTCTGTCAATAGCTTGTCCAATACTCCTTTATTAGCTAGGATGCACTATCACTTTACCTCTCCCAGGATATGGAAATCCACCTCTGTAAGTTCATCTACCATCAGATCATTAAATGTAGCCAACAACCATCCTGCTCCCCTGATACTACCAATATCTGAAGTCATGGACCTTTTGCTCTCTCTGGTCTCACTAGTACCCTCAGCACTCCCTCCTTCACCTTTATCAGATTGCTCTCTCTCTACCCCAATTACCATCCCTCCAAGTATGATATCTGGAACTCCAAACCTCATGCTCTGGGTCCCCTTTATCACAACATTCTCCCTCTTAGTCTCTGGCACTAAGCTACTATTCAAGGCCTCCTCTGTTCCAGTCCAGCCTCTCTCTTCCTCATCCAAATCAATGAAGAACCCAGACTCATTCTCTCTAATAATCTTTTATACCAAGGAGCATACTGTGAAACCTCAAGACTACTAGTAAGCTCTATTGGAGACATCATCTCTGCACCTATCTTTCCCTTAAAGCTTGCCAGTAGATCCTTCTGTATATACCTCTCCTACTCTCTCTTCTATACCTTCTTATCCACTTATACCTTTCTGCCATTGATCTTCTCCATTACTATCACATTCTCAAAGATCTCTTAGGTCTTCATTCTCTGTTCTACAGCCCCTTCCAAATTCTATAGTGCTGTTAACAAATCCTCTTTCTCCTCCTCAGTTCTCCTCATCCTCAATACCTTGTACTCAACTGGGTCCCACTTCAATACTTTTGGCCAGTCACTCACCTTCTCCATCACCTCTCTCCCAGCCACCCTCAGTCTCATTTGTACATCTCTTATCCTGAATATCATTCTCTCTCACATCTGAAAACTAATATCAACTACATCTCTATACTTCTTTATCACCTCACTGACTCTTCCTCTTATCTCTTCTATTGATACTATAGAGACCCCCTTGACTACCAGGTGTACCACTCTGGGGTCCTAGTGCAGATACTTTGATATCAGAACCACAATCTTGCCTATTATAATCCTCTTTGATAGAATATTCATCAGGTATTTCTTTTCCACAAATCTTACTTTGACCCCCTCTGGCCCCTTCAGGAACTTCACTAATACCATATCCATCAGCTACTTATCCAGCAGCCCCAAGACTATCTTTGCCATCACTACTAGGCCCTAGAAGCTCCCTGTGACTATGAATTCTGAGATTGACTTTTTGAGTAATGGAATTACCACTAGGCCCATTACACCATCCAATAGATCACTTCCACACATCTGCCCTAATCCCTCCTGGCTCTTCTTACCACTATCAGTAGTCATATTTGGATTTTTTTTCAGATTGGCTATCACACTACCATCAGTAGTCTCAGCCACTATATTAGTCATATCTCCTTCAGCTCCCTCCTTCTCTCCTCTAGACAGTACCCCTCCAGTACTTCTAGTTGTCTCCTTCTCCTTCCCCACTGTCTTCCACTTCTCAGCACTCTCTCTTCTTCTGCCATTCTTGACTACTACTGCTAAACTTACTCCCCCACTACCATCTGTCTTCTTGCTTAACCTCTGCTCCTCTTCTGCCCCTCTACCCATTATCAGTCCAAAGAATTCTGGTCCCAAACCTATCCCTTCCTTGCTATACTACCATTTGAAGGCTGGCCCACCTCTCACACTAGTATGCTTGCCAGAACCTTGCTTAGTCACTATCATCTTAAGAGTTTTCTCCAATAAATAATAAAAAGTATATCAAAGTATATATGGAAATTTGTATAATATAAAAGTTACCAGAAAGAGAAATGACAATTACTTTAGTACCTCCACTGCATTAATGGGCATATAGAGCAGATGCATTATATAGTCTAATACATATTTATAGAATGATAAGTAGTAGCAGAATTGTGGAGGAATATTAATATCTAGCTATATCAGAGACTTATTAAAACTCTAGCACTCTATATAGTAGTAAATATTCTATACCTCTAGAGTATAGTGATCTCATAAGTGGTAGATATGATGAGTACTGTCTACAGTATTTATAATATTTTAGCATAGTTTACTCTTTTTTCTTTGTCTTTTTTAGTATCTTCTATAACCTTCATCTATCAATGCTTGGCTTTTCCAATTGAAGCTGTATGGTAAACTAACTCATTTGGATGAAGCAGTACTAGTCCAATTTGCTGCCATACTTCTTTGAGAAAATGCTGCAATCTAGTGATGAAATTATGTCCAGAATATAAGATACTCTGACTAAATCAAGATCTGGGGTAAATTCTCAAATATTATTTAAGGCTAATTTAAATCTGTCAATAGTGCTAAGATTGCATGAGATTACTTTGGAAATATCAAACAACTCAAGTCTGTGAAAGCATATAATATACAATTCCTATCTATACTACTAGAGCTATCTCATATCACTGAAGATGAGAAGATTGACAAGTATATCTGAGGTCTAAAAGGACAAACTCAAGTTTATATTAAACTTGAAGAATTCAAAGACCTAGACACTGCAATAAAAATTACTAATAGGTTCAATATCATTACCTATGGTAGCTACTTCAAGCAAAAGAGACTGCCATTTAACAACAACTACAGAAAAAAAGAAATCAAAGTTAGAACTATTGGACCTATCTCTATGGATCTAGACACTATTGATAAAAATAAGAAGAATAAGCTTATACCTAAGGAAAAGGAGTACCTTAAGAAGGCTGGAGCCTACTTCTTTTGCTGTCAGCCTGGTCACATCACTACAAAATGTCCTAAGAAGACTACTGAACCCAAGAGAATTCTGGTCCTGTTGAAAGAACTTAAGGTCAACCAGTCAAATAAAAAGTTATACTCAATTTCATATAAGTCTATTTTAAGACCCAGATCTCTCAACTATAGTCAGAAGAAGCTATTGGTTTAGACCTTCAATCCATATAACAAGTTACTATTCCTGCTCATGAAAGAAGGCTCATTCCAACTGGTCTTATAGTTGAAATACTCAAAAAAATTATACAAGAATGCACTAAGATCTGATCTCAGTAGAAAGCACTCACTGGATATTAGTGCTGGAGTCATCAATTCTGACTTCTAAGAAGAAATGTAAGTTCTGCTAGTCAATTACAAGAACCAACTATACACCATCAATAAAGATGACAGAATTGTACAGCTCATTCTGGAGCAAGCTACCCTGTCTATCATCAAAGAAGTCACTAAGTTATCTCCAACCAAATAAGATCAGAAAGACTTTGATAGTACTGACCAAGTTACTGGTATAGCTAAGAACTAAGCCAACTCAATGCTCATTTTTAAGAGTCTAGTCAAAGGTTAAGAACTAGATGTCCTTATAGACAGTGGAGCTATTGGAAACTTCATCAATAAGAACCTTATTGATAAGCTCAAGATTCTCATCAAGCTAGCTAATAAGAATAGAGGAGTTGTTACTGCTGATGACACTACTCTACCAATTGACTCAATTGCCACTAAACTTCCTCTTAAGATTTAAAAGTACTGGGAATGTTTAGATTTTGAAATGGTACCCCTAAGAGACCATAACCTGATCCTAGGTAAACTCTGGCTTACATGGCACAATCTATATATTGATTGAACTAAGAATGAAGTTACTCTAATTCAAGATAAAGCTAATATTACTATCAAGCCAGACAAGACTCAGACAAAAATCCTGATTACAACTCTCTCTATAATTTAGTTCAAGAAGGCTCTCAAGAAAGCTATCTATGCCTTTGTTGTACTAATCCAATCCAAGAAAGAGAACAAGAAGCTATTAATCAGTAAAAGTGTCAAGCTACTACTGAATAAGTACAAGGATGTCTTCTCAGACAAACTATCTGGTCTACTACTTTCAAGAGCCCATAATTACAAAATCAAGCTAATACCTAATATAGCTATACTTAAGAAGAAGATGTACTATATATCACTACTTGAAATTGAAGTAGTTAAGAAAGAACTCAATAAACTTATTAAGTAAGAAGCCATCCAGTCAAGCAAGTCACCCTTTAGCTCCCTAGTCCTATTTGTCAAAAAGAAGAATGATATTTTATGAATATATATAGACTACTCTATACTCAACAAGATTACTGTCAAGAACTATTACCCTCTATTACTCATTGATCAAATCTTTAATACTCTCAAGAATACCAAGTACTTTACCAAGATTGATCTTATTTTTGGATATCACCAAATTTGTATCAAGCCAGAAGACATATCCAAGACTACATTTATGATATCATTTAGACTTTACAAATTCCTAGTCATGGCCTTTGGTCTCATCAATATACTAGTAATCTTTCAAAATCTTATACAAACTATCTTCAAGGACTAACTCTATATCTTTATACTTATATATATTGATAATATCCTGATCTTCAGTAGTACTGAAAAAGAATACCTCAAGTATATTGAACAAGTCCTCAAGATCTTCTAAGAACACAAGCTATATGTAAAGCTCAAGAAATGTGAATTCTTCAAGGATCAAGTCAAATATCTTAGACACATTGTATCAGCCAAAGGAATTCAAGTAAATCTAAAGAAAATACAAGCTATTGAATAGTAGCCTATATCAGCAAGTCTCACTGAACTTAGGTCCTTCCTTGGTCTGGCTGGATACTACTGTTAATTTATCAAAAACTTCTTTGAAATAGTAGAATCTTTGATAAATCTTCTGTAAAAGAAACCCAACTCTGATCACTATGTTCCCTATATCTGGAATACCTTCTATCAACAAGCTTTTCAAGAACTCAAGAACTACCTGATTCATACATCTGTCCTTAGAAACATAGACCTAAACTTAAAATTCATAGTTATTACCAATATATCTAACTTTGCAATTAGTGCAGTCATCTCTCAAGATAATGATTAAGAATACAGACTTATTGCCTTTGAGTTAAGGAAATTGTTCTCTATAGAATAAAAACTAGCCACTTACAAAAAAAAACTTCTAGCAATTATATATGCTCTCAAGACCTAGTAATACTACCTAGAAGGAGTTGAGTTCAATATAATCATAGATCACAAGTCTCTTTAGTATATTAATACCCAACCAACTCTTTCTTATCAATAAGCCAAATGGAGTCAGTTACTTCAGACCTTTACTATACAAGTCTGGCAAAACCCTAGTTGTATCAAATGTACTCTCAAGAAGGCCTAACCTCATCACCATTTTACAAGTCACTATGGTACCTGAATTTCTTAATTAGATCAAGATAGCATATAAACAAGACTCTCTGGTTCTATAAAAGGATACCAAAAAATTCAAGAAAAAGTATATCTTTAACCCTTAGACTGTATTGCAGGCAAATTTGCCTGCAAAAATGAAAACATTTAAAATTCTATAAAAAATCTTCAATAAAATTTTAAAAAAAAAATTTTAATAA
>RQIL01015954.1:0-10689 GCA_003951145.1 Jimgerdemannia lactiflua | reverse complement strand
TAGATTCCTCTATATAAGAGGAATCTAACAAGCTAAAGATCATTGAATTTGGATGTGTATTTATCAAATTATTCATTTTCTAAAAATGGAGTTTGAATCAGACTTCCAATTGAATTGGACCTCAATTCAAATTGATTCAATTTAATTCATTAGGAGCACTACCTACCCCTATACTCAACCTCTCTTCTACTCTCACTCTCTCAAATACTACCTCATTATCAGTCACCTACACTCAATTCTCACTCTTGCTATATATAACTTCCACCAGCTTTCTATGGTGTCTCTCTCCAGAGCCCCATCCCCTCTGCCAATTGGTCAATAATCTTTCAACAACCACCACTACTTTACTATTTTTTCTTCCAGAGTCAACTTTCTTCCCTTCTCAAAAATTACTAACCAATGTCTCATCATTTCTACCCACACTACAATGACCCATACCAGGGTGAGCCACTTATTTCTGAATACTCTGAATACTCTTGCCTGAAGTACATCCCACCTCTCCTGCCCATACTCTCTATTTATACCACCTAGATACTGCCCCACCTCTCTCCAAAAATCTGCCAACACCTTATACTCCCCTAGCTAATACTTGGGAGTCTGCACTACTCTTTCTACCTACCAAACCCCTAAGCACTCCTCATACTCAAAGAATTCTCCTGCTACTAAATATCTAGTTCTATAGTTTGGCATCATATTTCACCTTATCACTCTCTACTATATCACCTAGAACTTCAGGGGGATCCACTTCTTCCCTCTGCCCCCCAAGCCCATAGGCCTGACTAGTGCTTCCAATGAATCGAATTGAATTGAATTAGACCTAAATTCGATTTGATTTGAAAACTTTAAATTGAATTGAGGCCTAATTTGATTCGAATCAATTTGAATTGAGGTCCAATTCAATTTGAGGTCTGATTCAAACTCTATTTTTAGAAACTTAATAGCTGACGAATAAACATCCAAATTCAATAATCTTTAGCTTGTTAGATTCCTCTTATATAGAAGAATCTAACAAGCTAAAGATCATTAAATTTGGACATGTATTCATCAAGTTATTACATTTCTAAAAATAGGTTTCAAATTGGACCTCAATTCAATTCAAATTTGATTCAATTTGAACTCAATTTGAATTGAAAAATCCCCAATTCAATTCGATTCGAATAACCCTCAATTCAATTTGATTTGAATTGATTTGATTCATTTGGAAGCACTAGGCCTGACCAATCCCACTCCTCTCCAATCCTGATACCCTACTACCCTACTGACCAGAGATCCAGACCAAAGCCCTGTTAGCTCTCCACCCCTTCTCCAAGACAGATGCTAGAGCTGCCACCACTGAATAGAGTCATTTGCACTCTCATTGTCTATAGAGACTGGATGCCTCACCTTCTACTACTTATATTTATTAATCCTATCATCAAGGTAGTTAGTGAAATCTGATATCATTCTGAGTGCTAACTGCTGCATGTAGTACAGTGGGCTTTGATGTGGTAGCTGAGATTTATATATAGACCAAAGCCTCTAAAATATAGCCTCACTGTTAATAAGCTATTCTGGTCAATCTTTCATATATTGACACAGTATCTTTTTTAAGTGCTGGATGTAGCACTACTGCTATATAGTATACTGATGAGTCATCAACTTACTCTATGCTTTGTTAATATTGATTTTATAGTAGTCCTCTATGGGTAGCTGGTCTGGGAACTTATTCTGAGTATCTTCTATAATATACTCCTTTGTATCCTTAAATATCTTTAATAGATAGTCTATCTCTAGGATCACTTACCATATTGCCCCATATTGCCCTAATGTGTCTCAAACCTTTATATATTTTATAGCTTCTTTCAGGACTACAGGAGCTCCATATAGCTATAGATGATACCCCAGTTATAGAAGCAAAGGCCTCTAATATCAATGATGTATAGTGTCTTAGACATTTCTACTTTTTTGCTCTTTTTCTTTGACCTCTTCCATATAGTAACTTTGTAGTAGTGCTGGTCAATCCAGTACTATGCATATACATCTAATGGACCATATAGCTATAGTATATATAAGATAGATAGTCCAACTAGTTTTGATTGACCTAATCAGCTTCTGAATCTTGAAGTTTGAGGATAAAAGTGCTGTATTCTCCTTCTTTTGAAACTGCACTAGTAGCTAATAATACTATAAAGTATTATAGTAGCCAATAAGATCTATCAATCTTCCTAAAGAGCTCTCTTACTACTACTCATTTAGGAACTTTTATTCTTCTGAAATATTCTCTACATCATTTTCAAAAGAGTCTTTATCTATATCAAATAGTAGTATCTGTACTAAAAGATTGATAATATAGGCAGTACAGTAAATATGGTATTTCTTTAGATCAAATTCAAATTCTTCTATGAGATATCAGATATATGTATTATTCACTTTATGATTATCAGAGATGCTATAGCTAAGTTGGTCCTTAATATTATATTTCATAATTGTGGCAGTAATAAGTTCAGAGTTATTATATCCTGAAAGCTGACTGAGAGCTTTGGCATTGAGATAAGGAAGTCAATTACCTTCTCAGTATCCATAAGAAAATGGATACAGATGTTAGTAATAGAATATCACTGGCTATATATTGACTAGTTGTCAAATGTAATATAAATCTTCAAATCTGTATAAACAAATACCTCTGTCAAAACTCATTCATAACTTTCATATTCCTATAAGATATGATTATAGATGGTTTGGTGAGATGTGAATATATTATTGACTATATTTGAATTTGCTGTAGTAATCATCTTTCAAAATTCTAGAGTCTTGACTTCTCAAAGAGGGTGAATACTGACAGTAATCTATTTAAGTATCTTCTACTTGAAAATATGTGATATATAAGTAGATAGAAGTGTATTCACTATACTTTGAGAAATATAGTAGCATTCTTAGAGCTGCATGAGGATAGTGTACTTTTACTTCTGGCTTATCTGGAGAGGCCTATCTTTGCTAATTGTATAATCTTTGATATTAGAGTATGTAAGATGCTTAATAGCACTACTAGTAGAGAGATCACAGACATATATATATACTCATTGTGATAGTATGTCTGGTGGTAGTATTTGCAGACCCAGAAGATATTTTTCTTGCCTTTGTTTATATTTCTTTCTTGAACTCTATATCTATGCTCCTATATTCAGCTTTTTTTCTTTCCTTTTAGAGATCAAAATGGCTACTAGTTGTGAGATAAATATGACCAGTTAATGTCTTTATACATGTTATCTTCATCAGTATTAGGAATTGTACTTTGGCTTAGAACTGGAATCCTTAATCCCATATATGCTTTCTAGATCAGATGTAGGATCATCTACTATTGGATCCATATGATGTATCAGCTGGGTTGTAACATTTTAGTATAGTTAATTTCTTTGTTTTTCTAGCACTTTCTGTAATCTTCCAGTATCTTCTGAATGATTAGAAATCATTTCTTGGCACTAAGCCACAGCTAGAACATTCTTGTCAATTCTATTCTAGTCTTAGCTAGTCACAGAACTTCATGGATCTTTATTTGTCATTATTGCCAAGAATCTTTCTCTTAGCATTTCCATTGATTTCTCAGATCCTTCTGGATCCTTCTTTCATATCTTATATAAATATTCTCCCTGTTCTCTCAAATAAAGCTCAGAATATTTTCTCCCAGAAACCACAAGATCTTCTAGAACTCTGAGTATCTCTTCAAGCTACTTTGAACTTTCTGAATCAAGTCACTTCCTTACTAAGAAACTAGAACCATTATACTTGGTAGCAGAAGTTAAGTTACACCTTGCCTAAACAAGAAACCTCTTAAGAACTAGTCAAACACTATGTTCATAGATGCCAATGACTGGGGCAATATCCCTTATAATAACTATATCCCATAGAACACTCTCTATATTCAATAAGAAGAAGAGGATAAAATCCCTGCTCAGTCAGCTGGGACTCCTAAAAGTCTTTTGCATACCACATTGACTCAGATATCCCAACTTCAAGAATGACTAGATAAGAAGGAGGGCAAAGCTTCTATATAGTCAACACCTATATCTGTAATAGTATCTCCAACTATAGTAACTATCAAGCCTCAGAAGCCTGATACTTTTGATGACCAAAGAGGAGGACTGTCTACCAATACTTGGCTTTTCCAATTGGAGCAGTATAGAGAACTGACCAATTTGGATTAAGCAGTACTAGTTCAATTTGTCACCACATTCCTCTGAGAGAACACTGCAATCTGGTAGTGAAATCATGTCTAGAATATAAGATTTTCTGGCTGAATCAAGGTCTGGAGTAAATTCTCAGATGCTATTAAGAGCCAATTCAAACCTGTTAACAGCACCAAGATCATGCGAGACTGCCTGGTGAACATTAAACAACTCAAGTCCATGCAGGCATATAATGTACAATTCCTGTCAATTCTACTAGAGCTACTTCATGTCACTGAAGAGGAGAAGGTCGACAAGTATATCTGAGGTCTCAAAGGATAAACTCGAGTTTATGTTGAACTAGAAGAACCTCAAGACCTAGACACAGCAATGAAAATTGCTAATAGATTTGATGTTATTATCAATGGTAACTACTTTAAGCAGAAGAGACTACCATTTAACAACAACTACAGAAGAGAGAAATCCAAAGTCAGAACTGTTGAACCTGCTCTCATGGACCTAGATACCATTGACAAGAACAAGAAGAGTAAGCTTATACCTGAGAAAAAAGAGTGTCTCAAGATGGCTGAAGTCTGCTTCTTTTGTCAACAGTCTGGTTGCATTGCTACAAAATGTCCCAAGAAGGCTACTGAACCCAAGAAGATCCTGGTCCTGTCCAAAGACACTCAAGGTCATCAAGTCAAATAAGAAGTTGTACTCAATTTCATATGAGTCAATTCCAAGGCCCAGATTCCTCAACTACAGTCAGAAGGAGTCATTGGTTTAGACCTTTAAGCTATACAACAAGTCACTATTCCTGCCCATGAAAGAAGGCTCATTCCAACTAGTCTAGCAGTCGAAATACCCAATGAACATTATGCAAGAATTGCACCAAGATCTGGTCTCAGTGTCAAGCACTTACTGGATGTCGGTGCTGGAGTCATTGACTCTGACTTCCAGGAGAAATGCAAGTCCTGCTAGTCAATCACAAGAACCAATCTTATACTGTCAATAAAGGCAACAGAATTGCACAGCTCATTCTGGAGCAAGCCACCCTGCCTGCCATCAAGGAAGTCACTAAGTTGTCTCCAACCAAAAGGCTTTGGCAGCACCGATCAAGTTGCTAGCATAGCTGAGAACTGAGCCAACTCAATTATCATCTTCAAAGGTCTAGTTAAAGGTCAAGAACTAGATGTTCTTATAAACAGCAGAGCTGTTGGAAACTTCATCAACAAGAACCTCATTGACAAGCTCAAGATTCTTATCAAGCCAGCTGATAAGAATGGTAGAGTTGTCACTACTGATGGCACCACTCTACCATTGATTCAATTGCCACCAAACTTCCCCTGAAGATTCAGAAGTATTGGGAATACCTAGATTTTGAAGTGGCACCCTTAGGAGATCATGACCTGATCTTAGACAAACCCTGGCTTATGTGACACAACCCATACATTGATTGGACTAAGAATGAAGTTACCCTAATTCAAGATAGAGCCAACATTATAATCAAGCCAGACAAGACTTAGACAAAAACTCCAATTGCCACTCTTTTGGCAATTCAGTTCAAGAAGGCTCTCAAGAAAGCTATCTGTGCCTTTGTTGCACTGATTCGACCCAAGAAAGAAGACAAGAAGCTATCAATCAGCAAAAATGTCAAACTACTGCTGAATAAGTACAAGAATGTCTTCCCAGACAAACTACCTGGTCTACCCTCTTCAAGAGACTATGATCACGAAATCAAGCTGGTACCAGATGCAGCCATTCCTAAGAAGAAGATGTACCATATATCACTACTTGAAATTGAAGCAGTCAAGAAAGAACTCAATGAACTCATTGAGCGAGGAGCCATTCAGCCAAGCAAGTCACCCTTTGGCTCCCCAGTCCTGTTTATCAAGAAGAAGGATGACACCTTGTGAATATGCATAGACTACTACATACTCAATAAGATTACTATCAAGAATCATTATCTATTGCCACTCATCAACCAAATCTTTGATGCTCTCAAGAATGCCAAATACTTCACCAAGATTGATCTTACCTCTGGGTATCACCAAATTCACCTCATACCAGAAGACATAGTGTAACATTTAGCATAGTTTATTTCTTTTTTTCTTTGTCTTTCTAGTACTTTCCATAACCTTCCAGTACCGTCCGAATGATTAGAAATCATCTCTTGGCACTAAGCCACAGCTAGAACATTCTTGTCACTTCCGTTCCAGTCTTAACTAGTTATGGAACTTCATGGAACATTGCGGATCTTTATTTGTCATCATTGCCAAGAATCTTCCTCTTGGCATTTCCATTGATTACTCAGATCCTTCCGGATCCTTCTTTCATATCTTGTATAAATATCCTCTCTGTTCTCTCGAATAAAGCTCAGAATATTTTCTCCCTGAATCCACAAGAACTTTCTGAACTCTCAATAACTCTTCGAGCTATTTTGAGTCCTTAGAACCTAGTCGCTTCCTCATTCCAGAAACCAGAACCATTACACTTGGTAGCAGCGGTTAAGTTACACCTTGCCTAAACAAGAAACCTCTCAAGAAAACCCCTCAAGGACTACTTGAAAACTATGTCCATAGATGCCAATGACTGGGGCAATACCCCTTACAACAACTACATCCCACAGAACACACCCTACATTCAGCAAGAAGAAGAGGAGGAACAGCCAATTCCTACTCAGTCAGCTGGGACTATAGAAAGCCTGCTGCATACCACACTGGCCCAAATTTCCCAACTTCAAGAACACCTAAACAAGAAGGAGGGCAAAGCCCCTGCATCTACATCTGCACCCACAATAGTATCTCCGACAGCAGTCACCATCAAGCCTCAGAAGCCTGACACCTTTGATGGCCAAAGAGGAGGACTGTCTACCGATGCTTGGCTTTTCCAATTGGAGCAGTATGGAGAACTGACCAATTTGGATGAAGCAGTACTAGTCCAATTTGCCACCACACTCCTTTGAGGGAATGCCACAATCTGGTGGTGAAATCATGTCCAGAATACAAGATTCTCTGGCCGAATCAAGGTCTGGGGTGAATTCTCAGATGCCATTCAAGGCCAATTCAAACCTGTCAACAGCACCAAGGTCGTGTAAGACTGCTTGGCGAATGTCAAATAACTCAAGTCTGTGCAAGCATATAATGCACAATTCCTGTCAATTCTTTTGGAGCTACCTCATGTCACTGAAGATGAGAAGGTCAACAAGTACATCCGAGGTCTCAAAGGACAAACCCGAGTTCATGTTGAGAACCCAAAGACCTAGACACTGCAATGAAAATTGCTGATAGATTTGATGTCATTACCTATGGCAACCGCTTCGAGCAAAAGAGACTGCCATTCAACAACAACCACAGAAGGGAGGAAACTAAAGTCAGAACCATTGGACCTGCCCCCATGGACCTAGACACCATCGACAAGAACAAGAAGAACAAGCATACACCTGAGGAAAAGGAGCACCTCAAGAAGGCTGGAGCCTGCTTCTTTTGCCGACAGCCTGGCCACATTGCCACCAAATGTCCCAAGAAGACTACCGAATCCAAGAGGATCCTGGTCCTGTCTAAAGACACTCAAGGTCACCAAGTCAAACAAGAAGTTGTACTCAATTTCATGTGAGTCAATCCCAAGGCCCAGGTTCCTCAAGTACAGTCAGAAGGAGCCATTGGTTTAGACCTTCAATCTGTCCAACAAGTCACTATTCCTGCTCACGAAGAAGGCTCATTCCAACTGGCCTTGCAGTCGAAATACCCAAGGAACATTATGCAAGAATTGCACCAAGATCTGGCCTCAGTGTCAAGCACTCACTGGATATTGGCACTGGAGTCATTGACCCTAACTTCCGAGGAGAAATGCAAGTCCTACTAGTCAACCACAAGGACCAACCGTACACTGTCAATGAAGGTGACAGAATTGCACAGCTCATCCTGGAGCAAGCCACTCTACCCACCATCAAGGAAGTCACTAAGTTATCTTCAACCAAGTAAGATCAGAAAGGCTTTGGCAGCACTGATCAAGTTGCTAGCATAGCCGAGAACTGAGCCAACTCAATGCTCATCTTCAAAAGTCTAGTCAAGGGCCAAGAACTAGATGTTCTCATAGACAGTGGAGCTGTTGGAAATTTCATCAATAAGAGCCTCATCGACAAGCTCAAGATTCTCACCAAGTCAGCCAGCAAGAATGGTGGAGTTGTCACTACTGATGGCACCACTCTACCAATTGACTCAATTGCTGCTAAACTTCCCCTGAAGATTCAGAAGTACTGGGAACATTTAGATTTTGAAGTGGCACCCCTAGGAGATTATGACCTGATCTTAGGCAAACCCTGGCTTACATGACACAACCCACACATCGATTGGACCAAGAATGAAGTTACCCTGATTCAAGATGGAGTCAACATCACAATCAAGCCAGACAAGACTCAGACAAGAACCCCAATTGCCACTCTTTCAGCAATCCAATTTAAGAAGGCCCTCAAGAAAGCTACCTGTGCCTTTGTTGCACTGATCCAACCCAAGAAAAAAGACAAGAAGCTGTCAATTAGTGAAAGTGTCAAGCTACTGCTAAATAATTACAAGGATGTCTTCCCAGACAAGCTACCTGGCCTACCACCTTCAAGGGACCATGACCACAAAATCAAGCTGGTACCAGATGCAGCCATCTCTAAGAAGAAGATGTACTGCATGTTACCACTCGAAATTGAAGCAGTCAAGAAGGAACTCAATGAACTCATCAAGCGAGGAGCCATTCAGCTGAGCAAGTCACCCTTTGGCTCCCCAGTCCTATTTGTCAAGAAGAAGGATGATACTCTGCGAATGTGTATAGACTACCGTGCACTCAACAAGATTACTGTCAAGAATCATTACCCACTGCCTCTCATTGATCAAATCTTTGATGCTCTCAAGAATGCCAAGTACTTCAGATTGACCTGACCTCTGGGTATCACCAAATTCGAATCAAGCCAGAAGACATACCCAAGACTGCCTTCATGACACCATTTGGTCTCTATGAATTTCTAGTCATGGCCTTTGGTCTCACCAATATGCCAGCAACTTTTCAAGATCTCATGCAGACTGTCTTCAAGGATCAGCTCTATATCTTTGTACTTGTGTACATTGATGACATCCTGATCTTCAGTGGCACTGAAGAAGAACATCTCAAACACCTTGAACAAGTCCTCAAGAACCTCCGTGAATACAAGCTTTATGCAAAGCTCAAGAAGTGTGAGTTCTTCAAAGATCAAGTCGAATACCTTGGACACAATGTATCAGCCAAAGGAATTCAAGTAGACCCAAGGAAAATACAAGCCATTGAACAGTGGCCTGTACCAGCAAGTCTCACCAAACTTAGGTCCTTCATTGGTCTGGCTGGATACTACTGCTGATTTGTCAAGAACTTCTCTGGTATAGCAGAATCTTTGACAAATCTCCTGTGAAAGCAATCCAACACTGACCACTATATTCCCTACATCTGGGACACCTTCTGTCAACAAGCTTTCCAAGAAATCAAGAACTGCCTGACCCATGCATCTGTCCTTCAAAACATAGACCCGAACTTGAAGTTCACTGTCACTTCTGATGCATCCAACTTCACAATTGGTGCAGTTATCTCTCAAGATGATGGACAAGGACACAGACTCATTGCAATTGAGTCAAGGAAACTGTCCCCTGCAGAACAAAAGCTAGCCACTCACAAAAAAGAACTCTTGGCAATCATTCATGCTCTCAAGATCTGGCAACACTAACTAGAAGGAGTTGAGTTTGATGTGATCACAAATCACAGGTCTCTTCAGTACATCAACACCCAATCAACTCTTTCCCATCAACAAGCCAAGTGGAGTCAGTTACTTCAGACCTTCACACTGAACATCATCTACAAGCCTGGCAAAACCCTAGTTGTACCAGACGTACTCTCAAGAAGACCTGACCTTGCTGCCATTTTCCAAGTCACCATGGCACCTGAATTCCTTAACCAGATCAAGACTGCATATGAACAAGACTCTCTGGTCCTACAAAAGGACACCAAGGAATTCAAAGAAAAGTACACCTTCAAGAACAACCTCGTGTACTATCAAGACAAGGTCTACATTCCGGCCAACCCTGAACTTCAGTACAAGATCTTTCACGAACATCATGACTCCTCACTAGCTGGTCACCTTGGAACTGAGAAGACCATCAAGAACATTCAATGAGACTACTACTGGCCCAACATGCTCAAGGAAATCAAGAAGTATGTTCAAAGCTGCGATCTGTATCAAAGGAATAAGTCAAGCAACCAAACACCTGCCGGTCTTCTGCAACTGTTGCCAATTCCGACCAAGAAGTTCGAGCAAGTCACAATGGACTTCATTGTACAACTCCCACGAACCAAATCAGGCTATGATGCCATTGTCGTGTTTGTGGACTGCCTGACCAAGATCACAATTGCCGAACCAACTACAACCAATGGGGGAGGAGCAGCGGGGCTTTGTGGGGGGACGGCTGATTAGAGATGGCACAGCGTGGGTGCATGGAATTATTGAGGGGGCACGAGCAGCAGGAGTGGATGGCAG
>RQIL01015943.1:0-10689 GCA_003951145.1 Jimgerdemannia lactiflua | reverse complement strand
AGCAGATATATACATTTCAGTATATCTAAGCAGATTATAATGTATTAGGTCATTTCCAAGTAACACTGAGATTACTGTTACACCAAGTGGAAGTTTCTTCCATAGTTTAGAAAAAGAATTATAGTCTGCAAACAGTGAGTATACTGACTGATTACCTGTAAACTTAAAATTAATTATTATTTTACCTGTATTTGCTACCAAAAATCACTCTAATATATTTTGGAGTACTTTTATATACCATCTTCCATATAGTGTTTTTCCACTTTAAATTTCATATTATCCTTGAATAAAGTATTTGATATCAGCTTACATAGAACAGCAAGTAGATCTCATATATTCACTAGTCTAAGTTTTGGACATATGAGTGATATTAAAAACTTTATGATTAAAGAGCTAATTTGAAAAAGAGAATTACTGAATATTCATTGATTTAACAGAAACATTAATGGTTTAATTATATATTACTCTATTTTTGGCTACTATATCTAAAGGTTTTATTATATCTCTTGAGTTCATGAACTGAAGGGGCCCATTTGTTATTGAAATTCTTCCATTTGCAAATATATTAAGAAGTTCATCTGTAACCTTTTGAGATATATTTCTACTTTGAAACAATGGATTTATGAGTCAAATTTCTCTATCATTCTTCAAAGAATATAAAGGATTGTTCACTTCAGTTGTAGGTACCTATTTGAGTTTAGAAATAAATTCATTGTGCTGTACAAGTGCTTTCTTGCTATTGATAATCTAACTGCTAGTTGGTTTATAAATAATATAATTCTTACTGAACTTCAATATAGTAGATGGGCTTCTCTGACCTTGAATTGAATTATCATTCTCCCTGAATAATTATCTTTCCTCTTGAATTGAATTGTCATTTTAACTGAACAATGGGCTTTTCTATTCTTAAATTGAAGATAGACTATCACTGTTGATATTATCTTAAATTATATATATATGCTTAGTATGATTATCTCAAATCTTCAAAGTTTGTTTAAATGGGTTGCCCAAACCTGAAATATGTGTAGAATTCAAGGTTAACTTATGATCTAAGGATAAATTCATGGATAATAGTAGTATAATATTAAAGTTGCTAAAATCTTGACAAACTGGAAATTCAAGGATAGACTTATCATTCTAATATTATATAAGTATATCATGCATCTTATAGATATATTGAGTCAATCCTGAGGCAGATTTGTGCTTTAGGTTACAATATGAGCAAGAAAGCTTTATATTAGTATTAGGTTTAAAGTAGTGTAGTAGGCCACAGAAATCATACCATTCAAAATTGCCTCTTAGCCATATACCATATCAAGTGCACTAAGCAACCAAGACTGCTTTACTGTACCAATTTTTATAAATAACCAGACATTCCAAAAGTAGATGTTGACCTGTACAGAACCTGTACACTGTACAGCACCTGTACACTATACAGCACCTGAACACTTGTACCAGAACAGAAACATCTGATATAAATAGCACTCTATAATTAGCCAGATAGCAACCAGCTAGCAACCACAATGTATAAAATACCCCAGAAGACAAGAGTGAATAAACCTCAGTTCTGAAAGAAAAGTAAAAGCCAATTGTCTGGTACACTTAGGAGAAATGTCTGCCAAAAGCCACTTGATCCAGGAAGGATTGCAACACTTAGGAGATATACCTGCCAATGAGCCACTGCTAAGAAGTTGTGAGCTACTTCCCACTCCAGTCTACTTTCCAATACAAAGAAGTTCTTAGTTCACTTGCCAGATAAGCCTGAAGAGAAGTTCGCCACCCCCAAGTTTTGCTGCCAAGTTTGAGTAAAGAACTGCTGCATTTGAAGTCAACCATGTTCAAGAGATCTGCCACTTAAGGAAAAAGCCACCATTTATCTGTCAATCTGCCGCGCTTCGCAGAAGATACCTCATTCCAACCACTTCATTCTAATCTGCCGCTTAAAGTATAAGCCTCCATTTAAGAAGTCTGCCGATCTGCTGCATTCTGCCGATCTGCATCGCTCATTTGCATCATTCGCCCACATTATTCAGTCCGCACTGCTTAGCCACATCACTTGCTTAATCGTATCATCCACTTAACTGCATCATTCAAGAAGACTGCTTTGCCCAAGAAATCTGCCAGAAAAGGAATCTGATCGCTAGATTCCCAGAGAGCCCACTCTTTTTAAGGAAATCCGCCAAATTACCAAGAACCCGCACCCATAAGGAAATCCGACCACCCAGGTCACACGAAATTATCCACCATTACACAGAGATTGTCTGCCGCTCTAGATTCAAATGCACAACCCAAGAATGCTGCCAAATTAGGAAATTGCAGACAGAAGTCTCCAGAAGTTGAATATTATACCACTAAATACCAACACCAGTACCAGATCTATAAAAACTGAAAATTTTGTTGCTTTTTGACAAAGTAACTGGGGGCTTAAGCCAATCTACACAGCTGCTCAACCTTGTAATTTGCCTCTATTGAGTCTAGGCATGTTACATTTTGAGGCTCAACTGAGAAGATTTCAAACCAGCAATCTACATGACTTTTCAGCTCACAGAACCCAACCTTCAATCTAGAGACCAGCACCACTGCAACCTTTGACACAGCACCAATTTCAGCTACCACAGGAGAAGAAATCCCAGGACTACAAAGTATTTGGACAGGAAGAGATGTAATTATCTCTAGAATTGGGTACCACTCAGCATCAGAAGGATCTGACATTGCAGAAGCCAGCACTATACAAAATCCCCCATCAGTAGCTATACCAACCAGAGATTTTGACAAACTTACACCAGACAAAGTAGACAACACCAATTAAGACTTTAACAATCTTGTCCAAGATCTCAACAATCATCTTGAAAGATTTCCCCCAAGAGTCTTCCCTGATTTATCCAGACCAGTTACCCCAACCCCAAGAATTCAACCCACAAGACTTTCTAGAATAGTACTAAGAAGAGCACTATCACTCAGATCCTCTATACCCTCAAGTTCATATCCATCAACAGCCAACAACTCAGAATCAGAAATCGAAACAGAATCAGGGGACAGTGAAGATAAAATGGGCACAACACTACTCACATTTGCAGGATACCCCGAGGAAGATCCAAGAGAATTTATAGATGCAATCGAAGGAATAGCAGCCCTGAGAGATTTGTCAACCCAAAGACAAATTAATGTCTTCAAGGCACAACTGAGAGAATCAGCCAAAGGTATCTTCACTAGAACTGCAAATGATGTCAACACAGATCTAGGAGATGTCATGGAGAATGCAAGATCAGAAGAAGAACAATATGAGGCCATGCAATACTGGATTATTGAAAAGTATGCAGGAAATGAAACCTGCCACAAAGCCCAAGAATCCATCATGGGAATGAAGATGAATCTTGGAGAATCCCCAAAAGCATTCTTTACCAGAATTCAGAAGAGAATGCATGCTGTCAGATTCAATGCTGCCAATCAAGACATCATTGGTCCAATGACCTTCATGAATGGAATCCCACCCAACATTGCTCAACATGTCCAAACCTTAGGCATCAGAAGGCCAGAAGAGCAAGTAGATACAGCCCAAGGATACTTTGATGTCAAACAAGGAACCACCTGGACTGACAATCAGAAAGAAGATAAAGAGGACCTTCTGGTTAAAACCCTGCAAGAAATTCTTCAAGGAGAAACAAGAGGAGAAAAGTCTACCAAGGAATAGAAGAAGGACAGGAATGAGATTCAAGACCTCAATTCCAAAGTAGACAGACTGGTTGGGCAGATTGAAAAGCTTACCACACACGAAAATAGAAACTATCAACCAAGGTATCCTCCTTAAGAAAATCGGAACTACCAGCCAAGGTACCCTCCATGTGAAAATTGGGATTACTAAAGGAATTACCCATCCTCTGATAGCTGAAACTATCCTCAAAGAGATAGGGCACAAGTCCAATGCTACAAGTATGGACAGCAAGGACACTATGCCACTGAATGCAACAACCAAGGGAGCTCAAGAAATTCTGAACCACTTAACTGAAAGGATACCCACAACAAAAGGACAGAAGCCCAACCAGTAGAAGACTATGAGCAGATTGACAATGAGGAATACAGTGAACTAGACTTGTACCCAACCAAAGCTGAGTATGAAGAAACAGTCAATCCAGCAGAAAAAAGAAAGAGAGCAGTAGGCTGCCCCCAAGCAGTTGAGAAGCCACTAAAAAGAACAAGCAGAAGAATCATTCAAAATGAAGATGAATAATAGCAAGTTGACACACTCCCCATTCTCCTTCACTATTCACTCCTGGAGCTACTATTAATGGAGAAGATCTCCTACCAGAATCCACTGATGAAGAGATGGGAGAAGAACCAGAATCAGAAACCAAGACTCCAAAGTCCAAGAAGAAATACATCTCAAAGACTGTGCCCCAGGACATCTACAATGAAGTGTGGAAGAAGATCCAAGAAGCCAAGATGGAAGTTCCACTCTTGCAATTCCTACAACTGACACTTGCTGGAGTAAGAAATAAATTACTGCAAACTACCAGATGATACACAGGAAGAGTTCCCATCCCTCAAGAAGAACTAGCAACCCCAGCAATACAAGCTACAGAAAGACATGTCAGTATCTACTTGTTTGGAGAAATCAGAGATCAGAAGGTGAAAATCCTCATTGATATAGGAGCAGCTATATAATATGTCATTGCCAAGAAATTCCGGGACAGCATTCAATGGCCCATGGATGGACCCTCTAGCTTCAGCATTATAGTAGCAGATGGAGCCTGAACTCAACCCCTGGGAGAGGTCCAAAACATCACCATCACTCTTGGACACATTAAGTTTGCCATCCCCAAGGCAGTTGTGACCGAAGCTGTCACCTATGAAATGATCCTTGGTACCAATTGGATGAAGAAAATGAATGCAGATGTCAACATTGGCCAATAAGTGCTCAAATTCGACTACAGAGGAAAGAAGTACCAAGTCAAGGTCACTAACTTTGAACCATCAAAGAAAAAGAAAAAGGTGACTATTTAAGAAGAATATGCAAGCAGTGAAGAATCCACCACTGAGGAGGAAGAAGAGGAGGACTCTGAAGATGACAATGACCTCAGACTGATGCCCCAAATCAACATGGTAGAAGACAGACCAGAAGATAATGTATGGGCACAAGATACTATCTCCATCACATCAGAGCTATTGCTGGAGAAGCCAGAGGATGTATCAAATGCATATAAAGATAGAAATGCAAAGAACATTTATTCAGAAATGTGGGAATTCAAAAGAGTCCAGGCACTACATGCCCTGACTATAAGAAAAGAAAGAAGAGATGCCTCCACAATACTCAACTGAAAAGCCATGCACAAGTAATGCCCAACTCTGAAATTGAAGTAGCAGAAATTCAAGCAATTTGGGACCAGCCTCTAGAAGAAGAATATGACAGCATTTCTGAAAGTGAAGAGCTCTCTGCAGTTGTTTCATGGGATGATCCGAATTGGGAACCTCAAGAAGGAGAAGATAATACACTCTGGAGTGAAGAAGAAGCTGGACACAGCTCACAGCCAGTCATCCCAAGACCTGAAACTCACTATGAAAGAGCCTTCCAAATGGGCAGATGCCCTCATCAAGTCATTTTCCACTCACCAAAAGACTACTGATATCAATGCCACATATTGGACCAATAAGCCAGACAGCCCTCTGAACCAAAATCCCTGAAAATTATTGCAGAAGGAACCTCATTCCAAGAATCCATCACAACACTTGCAAAGAGAAGAAATGGAGTAGAATTCTACACTCAGACAGAGGCGAAACCCCTCTCTACCCTCCCACCAAAGTATGATGTGAATGGATGCAGATTTCCAAAGCTAGGAGAAATCAAAGAAAGAAAGAAGCACTTCCAAGCCATGGGATATTTTCATCATGGGAAGTACCCAAGATGCTGGCCTTGTCAATATGAAAAGATCCATCTCAGCAAGGATATACTCAAAAGAGGAGATGACTGAGCCCAAGTTCAAAAGGAGAAAAAGAAGAGACCCATAAGGAAAGTTCTCAAAATATATAACCTAGGAGAAGATATCCTGGCCCTCATTCACCATGCAACTTGCCAAGAATGGATAGATGATGCTATCAGTTTCATGGAAGCCCTGGATCCCACTGGAAAAAGAGGAATCAATTATCTTCAAAACCCCTCTACTAGAGCAAGATGGCCACACCTAGACTTCAGAGGTTGGAGATCCGATACTACAGGAGCCTCAGCCCATGGATAGCCTATACTTGGCAAGAACATTGCACAGTTTACCCTGCTTCACCCCAATGCAATCTCACTGAAAAAGACACACCAAGAAGATGTTGGCTATGACCTCAGCAGCCTTTATGATACTGTTATGGATCCTGAAAGTACAAAACTCATCAGAACTGATATTGCTATGCAACCACCAAAAGGAACCTACATCCAGTTAACCTCAAGGTCTGGGCTAGCCCTTGAAGGACTTTCCACTGAAGGAGGAACTATTGACCCAGAATACACAGATAAAATCAAGGTCAACTTAAGAAATAGAAGTAGTGAATGGATTTGAATCAACAAAGGAGACAAAATCTCACAAGCAGTCTTCCTTGAGTACAGGACTCCTCAGCTGCAAGAAGTACCCAAGCTCATTCAAGAAACCAGACAAACCAAAGGATTGGGAAGCTTAGATAAGAAGGAAGTATATCTCCTTCAGGTCAACTAATTCAAAGCAAATGCTCCCCAGCAAGTTTTCTGCCATCCAGTGAAGCTTTACAAGAACCTCATCCTTGAGCCTAGAGAGCAGACCACTATCAAAATCTTTGTACCACCAGACCCCAGGAACCTCTTCTTCAAACCCAATGAAGAAATCCGAAATCTGCATATAGAAGGATATACATTCCCTGACCAGATGAATCCAGTACACTCTCAAGCAACTAATACAAGCTGGGACAATATCATCTTGCCAAAAGGAACCATCATTGGACACCTTGTGCCTTATCTCAACCAAATGTATAGAGAAGTTCATAAATTAAACTTACAGGGAAATGGCAAAAGGTCACAGAAGAAAGGAAAGGCCCCTCTGCGACCCAGAAGAAAGTGAAGCCTTCCACAAATATTGGAGAAGAATCGACACCTCAGCAACAAACACAATTGACTGAACTCTTTCATAAATATCAGGAAATCTTCACCACAGACTATGGCAACCTGCCATACAACCCATCAAACCACTACAATATAAATACAGGAAATGCAACACCCATCCAACAGAAACCATGTAGGATACCCCACCACTTGATGACATTTGAAAAAGAACACATATAGGAACTCTTAGTCAATGGAGTCATCCGACCATCTACCAGTCCTTGGGCCAGCCCTATACTAATTGTACCAAAGAAAGGAGGATGGAGACTTATTGTAGACTTCAGAAAACTCAACACAGTAACTAAGAAAGATGCATACCCCTTGTCCTGAATTGATGACCTTCTGGTCCAGCTACAAAATGCAAAATACTTCAGCAGGATGACAAGGTATTTCTGTACAGTTCAGACAATAAGGTGCTTTCAGACAAAGAGGTGCTTCTGGATAAAGAGGTGCTTCTGGATGATGAGATGCTTCAGGATGATGATGTAGAGACCATTCAGTCAGGTATGCAGAACAGATGGTTAAGCAAGACAGAAAAAGAAATAGGTAAGTTGATTTTGGAAATGAGTTCATGAATTATAGTTTGTATATTATAGCTTATTCGTGAATGCAAATTGAATTTTCTTATCATAATTTAGCAAATCTATAGGCATTAGCAATCTCTGCTAGAAATATAAGATTAATGAATTGATCTAGAAGCTTGTAGTGGAAATGCTTCTTCATCATCTTTTCCTTGAAGATCTTTTCCCAAAATGTAACAGTAATCTGAAAACAGATGTTGTTATTAAAATTTTAAAGGATATAGGCTTAAAGTCCAAAGACAGTAATAGTTCAATTTATACTATAGTAAGTGTTCTATTCACATTCTGTTCATATATTTATTTAGTAGTTTATGAACTCAACCATTTTCATTAATATTAAAAAAATAGCTATACCATCAGATTATGCTCTGCCATTTCTACATTTATGAAGTCTTTGATAAAAAGTTCAATCAAATCTTCTCCAATTTGGAATAGCCAAGATATATACATAGCTCCAAAAGATCTTCCTCATGCTCGCCAACAAGCAGTATAATATTTGCAAGTCTGGAATAATTTCATTTACCTGAAGGATGACAAGAGTGACCTCAGCGAGCCATTCTATAGCAACTTTATAAAGCAACTGCTCTATTTAATATTCTTCAAATAGAAACCTTGATTTGTGAATGTGTTTCAAAAATTTGAACATATTAATCATTATAGACTTGCTATTATTTGCACATTTATAAGTATATTTTCAAGTTCATGGATTTATGTTTACTAGCATATACTTATTTGGCATATACCTATTCCTTTATATAATTACAGCTAGATTATATTACTGGCCTGATACCTTACCAAGAACTTTCAACAAAAGGGAGTACAAGAAAATATAAATGAAATGGCGAGATGATCAACAAGATTCATGGCCATATTGATCTACTTAAGATTGAAAAAACAGTTCATGACCTGGGCAAAGATATTGATTTAGATGAAGACAATGAGATGATTGATATCTCTGATATTCCTCTTTCATTGAACAAGAATGATCTGATCTAAGGGAGAGATAAGCAGAATATAGAGAAGGATATATAGTAGGAGAAACTGTTTGTAGAAGAAGGAAGTGTTTGTGGAAGGGAAGTTCTGCAAAGGGAAATGTTCACAGGAGTGTTTGTAAACACAAAAAGAAATAAAATGTTTTTTTTTTTTGGAAAATTCTACCTTATGTTCACCTATTGTTTGCAAGCTATTCATATCTGTAAAATACAAGTTCATGCTTGCATTAAAGAGTTTATATTTGTGGAATATTAGTTCATATTTATATTAAAGAGTTCATATTTGTAATGAAATTACACTCAGACACTACTTTGATGACATCACCAAGTGATGACATCATCGGATTCATGTCACCACTATGATTATATGCTCAAAAGACCACTAACATTAATGAGATTATAATGATTTGGCACTAATTTCAGCCCATGACATCACTGATGCTATA
This sequence comes from Jimgerdemannia lactiflua, assembly GCA_003951145.1. Classification (NCBI taxonomy): domain Eukaryota; kingdom Fungi; phylum Mucoromycota; class Endogonomycetes; order Endogonales; family Endogonaceae; genus Jimgerdemannia; species Jimgerdemannia lactiflua. The sequence continues at coordinate 1,559 of RQIL01015943.1, read as the reverse complement.
GTAGTCACACTAGTTTCTACACTAGTTTAGTTGATGACCTCACTGACATTGCCATGGTTTTGGCCTAAAAATAGGTTGATAATGTCAATGACATCACAAACTAATTTAGTCTATGACCTCATTGACATCATAAGCTAAAATAGTCCATGACATCAATGATATTATATACTATAACTTATTGAAATTAGCTATTAATGTCACTACTCCACTGATATCATGCACTAAAATAATCTATGATCCCAAGCGACATCATAGTCTAAAAATAGACTATAATATCAATGACATCATGTACTAAAATAGTCTACTTGTAAACAAATATAAGGATGGCAATTGGCTCCAGAAAAGGTCAATCTGTAGTCAAGCAAATTCAAAGATACACAATCCCCCCAAAACAATACTAAGACAAAACCCACAATGCCTCTGCCTTCTGAACATATCTATGATGCTCTTTGGGAGTCAGTCTTTGACCACTAGCACCAGTACCACTGGGAGCACCTTGAGCTAGACACTTGTGACCCTGAGCAGTTTCTAGTAGCTGCTGATGAAATTGTTGTAAGAATGCAACAAATCCTCAAACACTTCCAAATACTAAGGAACTATCAGGCTAGTAGACTTCTAGTAAGAAGTGGCATGACTCAATCAGAGGTCCTGGATGAATACAATGTCTCTACATTTAGATAGTATATTTTAGTTCACACCTACCAACTCCTCCAAAAAATGCCCTTTGCTATAAGTGGCATAAGAGGAATTACTCCTGCAGAAATTAGTTCTCTTAATGACCAATTGACAAGTCAAATTGAGTTAGATCTCATAAATAACTTTAATCTGCAAGAGCCTTATGATGATGATGCATGGCCATATGAGAATAATGTCTTCAATAGACTGATTAGTCTATTCCAAGGACTCATTTCTCAGATCCAGATACTTATAAATGCATAGCCACAGGGTTTTCCTGTACCAGCCAAAGTGAGACTAGTCTCACCTGAATCTACATCATCATCTGAGACCATAAGGTCTGAGTTAGACTCAGAAGAGTCTTACACTATATCATTGGAATCCAAGATTCTGGAAGAGGTTTTAACCCCTTTTACAAAAGTCTACCACTACTTTATGATGTAATGTATTACATCATAAATCTTAGTCGAAATCCAGAAACACTTTATTATAAATAGTTAAAAGAATGACATCAGAGATTACATCATAAATAGCATCATTATGATATCAGAATTACATAGCAATGACATAACCATTACATCATCTTTCTGTGACTCTATTGTTCAGAATACTTCAACCAATAGTTTAGTATCTTAAATAGTTTATGAAAAAGTATAAATACTCTAAGAATCTCCCTCAATAAAGGACAGCTTCTTGACAATTATGAAAAAGAAAGATTGAAGTCCATAAGTTAATGGATCAATCTCAGAACTACATGAAATAGAGAATACATATAAAAATAGATATACAGACTTCTATAAATACTTGAACTCTGAAGAATATAAATAATTCTCAGACCCAGACTTTATCCAAGAAAGGATAATTAAAGAACTCAGACTTTAAAA
>RQIL01015932.1:0-10693 GCA_003951145.1 Jimgerdemannia lactiflua | reverse complement strand
AGATTGACTATGTTAATATATATTAAGATGTAAGAGAAAACTAGAATTTTAATAGATTTTATCCATTTATATTCTTTATCTCGCATTATTGAAATTCTGTATTCTGAATAAGAATGTTTCTAAATAGAATAAGTATAAAAATATTATAGTGTGACAGACCACAAGAACATATCACCCGAATTATTGCTAGATGACAAGCCAGATGACATGAACAGCCAGCCAGATGATGCAAACAAACCAGATGACATGAACACTTAGCATAGTAATCAGCCCAGCAACCATTGCTGCAGGAATTGTATAAATAACCAGATAACCAAAGAAGGGAATAATGTGGATAGTGGCTGTCTGCTAGACAGTGGCTGTCTGCCCAAACACACCATAAATAGCAATCTATAATTAGCCAGATAGCAACCAAGGTAGCAACCATAATGTATAAAATATCCCAAAGACAAGAGTGAATAAACCTCAGTTCCAAAAGTTCAAAAGCAAAAGTCAATTGTCTGGTACACTTAGGAGGAGAAACCTGCCAATGAATCACTGCCAAGAAATTGTGAGCATAGTTCATTTCCACTCTGGTCCACTTTCCAATACAAAGAAGTCTTTGGTTTGCTTGCCAGATAAGCCAGAAGTCCACCAGTTTAAGTCCACCTCTCAAAGCCAGTCATCCGACATAACTTTGAAGCCTGAAGAGAAGTCTGTTGATCTGCCATGTACCGCCAATCCACATTGTTTAAGTCTGCCGCTCAAAAGCCAGTCTATCTGATGCAACTTCACAGTGATTCAGTTCATGCAAACGAAGCCAGTCTTTGATGTAACTTTGCCAGCTGCCACCATTTAAGAAGTCCGCCACATTTAGTTCGTCATTTTATTCAAGTTCGCCACCAGGAAAGGCCGCCATTTTCAAGAGATCTGCTGCTTTAAGGAATAAGCCACCATTTTCAAGTCCATTTTCAAGAAATCTGCATTTAAGTCCGCCGATCTGCCACATTCAGCTGATCGCCTGCATCGTTCGTCTGCATCATTCAACATTTTGTCCACCGATCCGCCGCATTCCGCCGATCCGCATCATTCGTCCCCTTCTTAGCCACATCGTTCAAGTAACCTGCAATGCCCGCTCAAATCTGTACCGCTCAACCCGATTGCCCATCACGCGAGCAACCCACATCCAGAACCCGCACCCTTAAAGGAAACTGATTGCCGATTCCCAGAGAGCCCATATCTTTAAGGAAATCTGCCAAATTAGCTGCACAGGAACTCGCACCGATAAGGAAATCTGCCAAATTTGCCATACACAAGATTGCTCATGTCACACAAATTAGTCTGCTGTTCTAGTTCACACGTGCAACCCAAGAATACCACCAAATTAGGAAATCAAATGCTCACAGAAAATCTCCAGCTATTGAATATTATACCACTAGACATCAACACTAGTACCAGAACCTGAACATTTTGTTGATTTTTAACAAAGTAACTGGGGGCTCAAGCCAATCTACACAGCTGCCCAACCTTGTAATTTGCCTCTATTGAGCCAGGCATGTTACATTTGGGGGCTCAACTGGGAATATTCTCAAAAGAATTATCATGACTTTTCAGCTCACAGAACCCAACCTTCAATCTGGAGACCAGCACCACTGCAACTTTTGACACAGTACCAATCTCAGCTATCTCAGGAGAAGAAATCCCAGGACTACAAAGTGTTTGGACAGGAAGAAATGTAATCACCTCTAGAATTGGATACCACTCAGCATCAGAAGGATCTGATATTGCAGAAGCCAGCACTGCATGAAATTCTCCACCAGTACCACCAGTAGAAACACCAATCAGAGATTTTGATGAGCTCACATCAGATGAAGTAGACAACACCAACCTAGACTTTTACAACCTTGCCCAAGACCTCAACAATCATCTTGAGAGATTTCCCCCAAGAGTCTTCCTTGATTTACCCAGACCAGTAACCCCAATCCAAAGAATTCAACCCACAAGGCTCCCCAGAATAGTACCAAGAAGGGCACCATCTCCCAGATCCCTTGCACCTTTAAGCTCATATCCATCAACAGCCAACAATTCAGAATCAGAACCAGAAATCGAAACAGAATCAGAAGACAGTGAAGACGAAATGGGCACAACTCTACCCACATTTGCAGGATACCCAGAGGAGGATCCAAGAGAAATCATAGATATAATCAAAGGAATAGCAGCCCTGAGAGATTTGTCAACCCAAAGATGAATCAATGTCTTCAAGGCACAACTGAGAGAACCAGCCAAAGGTATCTTCACCAGAACTGCAAATGATGTTGACATGACCTAGGAGATGTCATGGAGAATGCCAGATTAGAAGAAGAACAATATGAGGCCATGCAGCACTAGATTATTGAAAAATATGCAGGAAATGAAACCCACCACAAAGCTCAAGAATCCATCATAGGAATGAAGATGAATCTTGGAGAATCCCCAAGAGCATTCTTCATCAGAATTCTGAAGAGAATGCATGCTGCCAGATTCAATGCTGCCAATTAAGACATCATTGGTCCAATGACCTTCATAAATGGAATCCCACCCAACATTGCTCAATATGTCCGAACCCTGGGCATCAGGAAGCCTGAAGAGCAAGTAGATGCAGCTCAAGGATACTTTGATGTCAAGCAAGGAACCACCTGGACTGACAATCGAAAAGAAGACAAAGAAGACCTTCTGGTCAAAGCCCTGCAAGGAATCCTCCAAGGAGAATCAAAAGGAGAGAAGCCTACCAAAGAATGGAAGAAGGACAAGAATGAGATTCAAGACCTCAATTCGAAAGTAGACAGACTGGTTAGCCAGATTGAAAGGCTCTCCACATGCAAAAATCGGAATTACCAGCCAAGGTATCCCCCTCAAGAAAATCAGAACTATCAGCCAAGGTACCCCATACACGAAAATCGAGATTACCAGAGGAACTACCAATCCTCTGATAGTCGAAACTATCCTTCAAGAGACAGAGTAGAAATCCAATGCTACAAGTGTGGACAGCAAGGACACTATGCCTCTGAATGCCACAATCAAGGCAGCTCAAGGAACTCTGAGCCACCAAACCAAAAGGATACCCACAACAAAAGGACAGAAGCTCACCCAGTTGAAGACTATGAGCAGAGTGACAGTGAAGAGTACAGTGACCTAGACTTATATCCAACTAAGGCTGAATATGGAGAAACAGTCTACCTAGCAGAAAAGAGAAAGAGAGCAGTAGGCCACCCCCAAGCAGTTGAGAAGCCACCAAAAAGAACTAGCAAAAGAATCATCTGAAATGAAGATAAAGAAGAACAGGTTGATACACCTCCCTGGTCTCCTTCATCCTTCATTCCTGGAGCTACCATCAATGCAGAAGATCCTTTACCAGAATCCACTGATGAAGATATGGGAGAAGAACCAGAATCTGAAACAAAGACTCCCAAGTCCAAGAAGAAATACACTCCAAAGACCATGCCCCGGGACATCTACAATGAAGCCTGAAAGAAGATCCAAGAAGCAAAGATAGAAGTCACACTCCTGCAGTTCCTTCAACTGACACCTGCTGGAGTAAGGAACAAGTTGTTGCAAACCACCAGATCCTACACAGGAAGAGTTTCCATCCCCCAAGAAGAACTGGCAACCCCAGCAGTACAAGCTGCAGAAAGACATGTCAGCACCTACCTGTTTGGAGAAATTGGAGGCCAAAAGGCGAAAATCCTCATTGATATAGGAGCAGCTGTATGTGTCATTGCCAAGAAATTCCTAGACAGCATTCAATGGCCCATTGATGGACCCTCTAGCCTCAGCATCATAGTAGCAGATGGAGCCCGAACCCAACCACTTGGAGAAGTCCAAAACATCACCATCACCTTTGGACACATTCAGTTTGCTATCTCCAAGGCAGTTGTGACTGAAGCTGTCACCTATGACATGATCCTTGGTACCAATTGGATGAAGGAGATGAATGCAGATGTCAACATTGGTCAACAAGTACTCAAATTCGACTACAGAGGAAAGAAGTACCAAGTCAAAGTCACCAGCTTCAAGCCATCAAAGAAGAAGAAGAAGGTGATCATTCAAGAAGAATATGCCAGCAGTGAAGAATCCCCCACTGAAGAGGAAGAAGAGGAGGACTCTGAAAATGACAATGATCCCAGACTGAGGCCCTGAATCAACATGGTAGAAGACAGGCCAGAAGATAATGTGTGGGTACAAGATACTATCCCCATTACAATCAGAGCCATTGCTGGAGAAGCTAGAAGATGCACCAAATGCCTCCAAAGACAGAAATGTGAAGAACACTCATCCAGAAATGTGGGAATTCGAAAAAGCCCAGGCACTAGTTGCACTGAATGCAGAAGAAGGAAGAAGAAATGCCTCCACAATACTCAACCGAAAAGCCAGGTACCAGTCATGCCCAACCCCAAAATTGAAGCAGCTGAATTTCAAGCAATTTGGAACCAGCTTCCAGAAGAAAAAGATGACAGCATTTCTGAAAATGAAGAGCTCCCCACAGTTGTTTCATGGGATGATCTGAATTGGGAACCCTAAGAAGGAGAAGACAATACTTTCTGGAGTAAAGAAGAAGCTGGACCCAGCTCACAACCAGTCATTTCAAGGCCTGAAACCTATCAAGAGAGAGCCTTCTGAATGGGCAGATGCCCTCATCAAGTCATTTTCCACTCACCAAGAGACTACTGCTATCAGTGCCACAAAAAGCCAGACAGCCCCTTGGACCAGAATCCCCGAAAATCATTACAGAAGGAACCTCATTCCAAGAATCCACCACCTCACTTGTGAAAAGAAGACATGGAGTCGGATTTCATACCCAGACAGAAGTGAAACCCCTCTCTACCCTTCCTCCAAAGTATGATGTGAATGGATGCAGATTTCCAAAGCTAGGAGAAATCGAAGAAAGAAAGAAGCACTTCCAAGCCATGGGATATTGCCATCATGGAAAGCACCCAAGATACTGGCCTTGTCAACACGAAAAGATCCATCTCAGCAAGGATGTAATTGTACACACACTCAAAAGAGGAGATGACCAAGCCCAGATTTGAAAGGAGAAAAAGAAGAAGCCTATAAGAAAGGTCCTCAAGATATATGATCTAGGAGAAGATATCCTGGCTCTCATTTGCCATGCAACTCGCCAAGGATAGATAAATGATGCCATCAATTTCATGGAAGCCCTGGACCCCACTAAAAAAAGAGGAATCAATTATCTTCGAGACCCCTCTACTGGCATCTCCTAGATATTAGAGGTTGGAGATCTAATGCCACAGGAGCCTCAGCCCATGGACAGCCTATACTTGGAAAGAACATTGCACAGTTTATCTTGCTTCATCCCAATGCAATTTCATCGAAAAAGGCACACCAAGAAGATGTTGGCTATGATCTCAGCAGTCTTTATGACACTACTATGGGCCCTGAGAGCACAAAGCTTATCAGAACCAGTATTGCCATGCAACCACCAAAGGGAACTTACATCCAGTTGACCTCAAGGTCTGGTCTAGCTCTTGAAGGACTCTCTACTGAAGGAGGAACCATTGATCCAGGATACACAGGTGAAATCAAGATCATCCTAAGAAATGGAAGTGGTGAATGGATTTGAATCAACAAAGGAGACAAAATTACACAGGCAGTCTTTCTTGAATATAAGACTCCTCAGCTGCAAGAAGTACCCAAGCTCACTCTAGGAACCAGACAAACCAAAGGATTTGGAAGCTCTGACAAGAAGGAAGTACACCTCCTTCAGGTCAGCCAATTCAAAGCAAATACCCCTCAGCAAGTTTTCTGCCAGCCAGTAAAGCTTCACAAGAACCTCATCCTTGAGCCAGGAGAGCAAACCACCATCGAAATTTTTGCACCACCAGACCCCAGGAATCTTTTCTTTGAACCCAATGAAGAAATCCGAAATCTGTACATAGAAGGGTACACATTCCCTGACAAGATGAATCCAGCATACTCTCGAGCAACCAACACCAGCTGGGACAACATAATCTTGCCAAAAGGAACCATCATTGAACACCTTGTGCCTTATCTCAAGTGAACATACAGAGAAGCTTATAAATTAAACTTACAGGGAAATGGCAAAAGGTCACAGAAGAAAGGAAAGGCCCCTCTGTGACCCAGGAGAAAGTGAAGCCTTCCACAAATATTGGAGAAGAATTGACACCTCAGTAACAAAAACAATTGACTGAACTCCTTCATAAATATCAGGATATCTTCACTACAGACTATGGCAACCTGCCATACAACCCATCATACCACCACAGTATAAATACAGGAAATGTAACACCCATTTGACAGAAACAATACAGGATACCCCACCACTTGAAGACATTCGAAAAAGAACACATACAGGAACTTTTAGACAATGGAGTCATCTGACCCTCTACCAGCCCTTGGGCCAGCCCTATACTTATTGTATCAAAGAAAGGAGGATGGAGACTAGTTGTAGACTTCAGGAAACTCAACACAGTAACTGAAAAAGATGCATACCCCTTGCCCTGAATTGATGACCTTCTGGACCAGCTACAAAATGCAAGATACTTCAGCAGTATGGATCTATTCATAGGATTCCATGAGATACCAATGGATCCTAAAGACATTCAAAAGACAGCTTTCCTTGCCCTAGGAAAATTGTTTGAATACCTCTGAATACCTTTTGGACTCTGCAATGTACCCCCAACCTTTCAGCGAATGATGAACTCAGTATATGCCCCTCTCATCCACTACTGCCTAATTGTTTATGTGGATGATTCCAACATCTACTCAGCAAATTTGGAAGACCACCTGTGAGACCTTGAAGAGTTTTTCAAACTCACCCAACAAAACCACCTGAGACTCAACTCAAAGAAGTGCTACTTTGGCAAACAGAAGCTTGAATTTGTTGGATTCATAGTCTCTAAAGATGGAACACATGCAGACCCCAAGAAGATCAGAAAAGTCAACAACTTCCCTGTCCCCAAGACCCCAAAGGAAGCCCTATCCTTCCTGATACTTGCATCTTACTACAGAAGATTTATCAAGAGATTTGCTGAAATCTCTGCCCCAATCTGAATCTTGCTGAAAAATGGAGTACTATTCCAATGGAAAGAACCACAAGAAGAAGCCTTCCAAAAACTTCTACACTGCCAGACCTCAGCACCAATCCTTGTCTGACCAGATCCACAGAAACCTTTCATTCTGTATACTGATGCATCTAAGGATGGCCTCGGAGCTATCCTTGCACAAGAAGGACCTGACAAACAGCACCATGTGATAGCTTATGCAAGCAGAACCACCAACAAGCAGCAGACCAACTATGGGAGCACCAAATTGGAATGCCTTGCAGTTATAATTACCTCATTGGAAGAAAGTTCACCCTGATCACAGACCATGCAGCCCTCAAATGGTTATTGCACCAAAAAGACCCCACTGGAATCCTTACCTGATGGATCCTTATCCTCCAAGATTATGAAATCAACATCATCCACAAAGTGGGAAGGACTCACAATAATGTTGATGTTCTTTCCTATATGACCCAATGAACCAAAGAAAGGGTGTACCTCAAAACTGCACTCCTCAAGAAAGTTCCCAAGACCATCAAGGAGCAAGAAGATCTCATCCAATAAGAATACCAGAAAGCCCACCAAGGACAGATAAATACAGAAGACAAGATTTGAAAAGATTATCAACATTGGCCCCACCTCAGAACACAAGTCCGAGACATCATCCAGAAGTGTGACACCTGCCAGAAGTATCAAGGAAAGAAGAACTATCAAGCCCCCCTGCAACCGATTCCTCCACCCACTATAATCTTTCAAAGATATAGAGTAGATGTAATTGGACCCCTGCCAGTAACACCAAAACAAAACAGATACATCCTAGTATTTGTTGAACATCTGACCAAATGGTCTAAAGCATACTCCATGGAGATTGCAGATGCCCTGACCATCATTGGACACCTTCATGACCTTACTCACTGATATGGACCCTCTGAAGAACTTATCTCTGACCAAGGAACTGAATTTGTGAATAACATAATCTCAAGTTATGCATGAATTCATAGGATCCACCTGAAAAGAACTACCTCCTACTATCCACAAACTAATGGAATGACCAAAAGAATGAACCAGACCATCAAGAAAGGAGTTGCCAAGGTTGATCCTACCAATTGGGATCTCTGCTTATCTGAAATCCTGTGGGAAATCTGAAACACCCCTGCTGCCTCCACCAAACAAAAGCCCTTCAAAATGATGTTTGCCAAGAAGACCAGAACTGCTGACTATGAGAATCTCAGAAAGCTTCTTAAAAGGAGATCAGCTGAGAAAAGATGCCCAAAACCAGATTATCAAGGCCCAGGAAAGACAAAAGAAGTATTATGACCAAAAGTAGAAGGATCAGAAGATCAAGATTGGAGATCAAGTCCCAGTTTGGAGAAGCATAATTGAGACAAACTTTGCTGCCAAACTGGAACTGAAATGGGAAGGACCATACCTTGTACACAATATCAGAGGAACCAACATCTATATAAGAAGCATAGATGGACAAATCTTGAGAACTCCAGTTCACATCAATCACCTCAAGATTTACCTGCATAAACCATGACACAGAGGATAGACCAGTGCCTCCAGACCCTCATCCTCAGCTCCTTCCAAGCCCTACTAATTCCCTTGCCCCAGTTCTGCCAACTTGAAGGAACTCCAATATAATTGATTCAGAAACATCAAGAGAACTTTGCCATTGCCCAGAGATTGCTTCAGATCCACCACCTGCAAGCCTTCTACAATATTGGACAACTGTTACAAGAACAGCCATACATTGGAGGACCAGCTGGCATAACCCACTGAGAAGCAAGAACTGCCAAACAGATCTATACTCTATATAAACAAAATGTTGGAGCCCTAGTACAGTCCCACATCTACCTCAATGACATCCATCAGATGAATGAGACCACCTTCCAAAGTACTCTTGAACAAGTAGACTTCCTGTTTCCTGAAGGATAAGAGGAAGATCCAGAATTAGAATGGAGTGACCAAGACACAGAAGATGATGGCACAGGTATAGATGCATAAAATGCTTATATATATTGGAATAATGACTAAAGGACAGTCTGGGACAGATCATCCTTTATTGGGGACTGATGTGACAGACCACAAGAATATATCACCTGAATTATTGCCAGATGACAAGCCAGATGACATGAACAGCCAGCCAGATGATGCGAACAAACCAGATGATATGAACACTTAGCATAGTAACTAGCCCAGCAACCATTGCTGCAGAAATTGTATAAATAACCAGATAACCAAAGAAGGATATAATGTGGACAGTGGCTGTCTGCTGGACAGTGGCTGTCTGCCCAAACACACCATAAATAGCAATCTATAATTAGCCAGATAGCAATCAAGGTAGCAACCACAATGTATAAAATACCCCAGAGACAAGAGTGAATAAACCTCAGTTCAAAAAGTTCAAAAAGCAAAAGTCAATTGTCTGGTACACTTAAGAGGAGAAACCTGCCAATGAGCCACTGCCAAGAAATAGTAAGCATTGTTCATTTCCACTCTGGTCCACTTTCCAATACAAAGAAGTCTTTGGTTCGCTTGCCAGATAAGCCAGAAGTCCACCAGTTTAAGTCCACCTCTCAAAGCCAGTCATCTGATGTAACTTTGAAGCCTGAAGAGAAGTCCGCTGATCCGCCATGTGCTGATCTGCATTGTTTAAGTCCGCTGCTCAAAAGCCAGTCTATCTGATGCAACTTCGCAGTAATTCAGTTTGTGCAAATGAAGCCAGTCTTTGACATAACTTTGCCAACTGCCACCATTTAAGAAGTCCACCACATTTAGTCCACCGTTTTATTCAAGTTCGCCACCAGGAAAGGCCACCATTTTCAAGAGATCCGCTGCTTTAAGGAATCAGCCACCATTTTCAAGTCCGTTTTCAAGAAATCTACATTTAAGTCCACCGATCCGCCACATTCAGCCAATCCGCATCATTCGCCTGCATCATTCGTCTGCATTATTCAACATTTTGTCTTCCAATCTGCCGCATTCCGCCAATCCACATCATTTGTCCCCTTTGCGTAGCCACATCGTTCAGATAACCTGCAATGCCTGCTCAAATCCACACCACTCGACCTGATTGCCCATCATGCGAGCAACCCGCATCCAGAACCCGCACCCTTAAAGGAAACTGATCACCGATTTCCAGAGAGCTGTATCTTTAAGGAAATCTGTCAAATTAGCCACACAGGAACTCGCACCGATAAGGAAATCCACCAAATTCGCCATACACAAGATCGCTTGTATCACACAAATTAGTCCGCTTTTCTAGTTCACATGCACAACCCAAGAATACTGCCAAATTAGGAAATCGAACACTTGCAGAAAATCTCCAGCTGTTGAATATTATACCACTAGATACCAGCACTAGTACCAGAACCTGAACATTTTGTTGCTTTTTAACAAAGTAACTGGGGGCTCAAGCCAATCTACATAGCTGCCCAACCTTGTAATTTGCCTCTATTGAGCCAGGCACACTACAATAGCTAAATAAAATTTTATAGTGAGTTTTATTATAAGTGATGTGGATAAAAATAATATCTACAATTATAACTTCAAAATGAGGCCCAAATAAACAAGCTGTACTAATTACTCACACTGATATAATTATCTGAACAATTTCTCAATAGTGAACTAAATAGTTATTTTTGAAATTTTTT